>OFHS01000474.1:0-23397 GCA_900245855.1 Calvadosia cruxmelitensis
CGCTTCCAAATTGAGCAGAGAGAATTTGAGCTTTCTGGAAGTTATCCGTTACTAATTCCCCAGCAGGTCCAAGCAGTGATGCAATGTTGGTATTCCTCTTCAGTGACTTGTTAATGAAAGAGTGCAGGGCTCTCGGGTTTTTGTTATTGACGATATGCTGTTCCACATTCTTTCGATACTTATCCAGAGCATGTTTAACATCATCATCATCATCATCATCATTTATTCTGAATAAACCAATAAGCTTTCAATAGCTTTTTTTCATGGTGCAGTTACAAATATGGCATTACAATGTATGGATACAAAAATGTTACTAATATACTTTTTTTTTCAAATATTAGTAATGATAAAATGTTAATGCTACTGCAGATACTTTCTAATCATCTTGCCGAACCCAGTCCTGCAAGCAACCGTCTTCATATGCAAGGGTAGACCGTTCCACATACGGACGCCAGCAGCCTGAAAGGAGTGACGATGGCTTGACTTGAGATAGAAATTGTTGCTAGAGAAAGATCAGTCGCGGACAGTCTTTTTCTAAGCGGACAGTGGACACCTCCAATTAACGGACACCTTATGGTCCTTCCATGAGAAATTCAATAGGTTTGCATCTCTTGTGAAAGTAGACACCTGCCTAACACGGACAGCAAATACCTTCTGATGTTCACGTGAAGCATTCAAACTTTTGTTAAGCGGACACTCCAGACAATGTTTTTTTTTCTTGCCAGTATGGCTGCCAATCTGAACGATTTGTCTGAGCATACAGTGGCAACTTGAAGACTGGCAATTACGGTCATAAGTAATTCTGTGTTTACATATAGATCAGTGAGTCAGATTGCTGATCTTAAATTCTTTCAGGTTTGGTTGACATGTCTACTGAACAAAATTCAAATTTATCTATTTTTTGTTACAGATTTTGTTTGATGAATATCGTCGATTAACACAGATGACCAAAGCTTTCCTTGTAAGTTGATACCTAGGTTTGGAAAATGGCGTTTGTAATATGTTGTGTTGTTTGTTAATTAAAAGAGATGAAGTAAAGAATTGAATTTTGTGAACACTCTCTCAGCCTGCCACATTCTTGCTTGCTGTTCGATGCAGAGCGACATTGTTTGTATTGTTTGTCTACAATCACGGTGCACGGCCCAGATAGCAACCAATCACAACTAACTGGCATTGCGCTTGGCTTTCACTGCTCAATTGTGACCAATCACCAATAGCTACTAATTCTACTTGCTCTCAACTCGTGTCATTTACAAGATGTCTTGAGATTTTGGATGATTTATCCGATGTTAGCCATATTGGGGATGTAGTGGCCATGTTTTGTTAGTGCTTCTCTTGATGTAGCCTCTCTTTCTGCTTAATATTCTTCATAACTTTTGGCTGAATCAACCCAACCTGACACACTTGCCTAATTGCTTTGCTATTGCTAAACACATATACTGTAACAAATATTAACCCTTGTCCTGCTATTGACGTGTATACACGTTTTCGAAACAAGTCAAAAGTAGCAGCACATAACCAATCGGATAGTTAGTCCTTAGCAGGCAACCAATCAGCAATTGGTGAAGCGACTTCAAGTCTTAATTTAAATGGTTTTACTAGCAGGACAGGGGTTAAAAGTACCAACTCAACTGCTAAAAGAACTTGTATCCTAGGTTCGTGTTGCATTGGAAAAGTGCATTTTACGAGGAGGTGGCTTTGGAACAATCCATAAGAAACAGCATAATCTGAGTCACTCGTATTTTAAGTAGAGAAGACGAAGTTGCTAGTTCTGGGGATAGCAAATGGCTGTGAAGGTTGCTATGTTGGCAGTGTAATACCGCACTTTAGCAGGACGCAATAAGCACAGCAAGGAAGACAATGAAACTGTTTTACTCCGTAATAATACACCACTCTCTTGCACACTCGCTTTACAACTAATTTTACATTATGTGACAACCATTAAATCAGGGCAAACCCTAACCACAAACATTGTGCAACAATCTAAACCGCAAGGTTAACCACAAAGACAGATTTAGGACAGTTGCTAGCAACATTTAAGGTAACGGTCGGTAGTGCAACCGGAACAGTCGTACATGAGCGAAACAACAAATAACATGAATTATATGCACTACAGTAAGCTCAATGTTAAATTACCAGTACTGTCAAACCTGTATTAGCGGCCACCTCTATAGAGCAGCCACCTGTGTATAGAGGCCATTCTTCATAACCCCAAAATGATGCTTTCTATAGAAATCAACCTGGACAGAAAGGCCACCTGTCTATAGAGGTCATTTTCTTTAGGTCCCAAAGGTAGTCGTGATAGACAGGTTTCACTGTGCTTGGAATGTCAATTCTTTCTGTATTGAGATGACGTCTTGTATTTCAGTCTCCTGTTGCCATTGTATGGCACTCCAGCGATACTGTGGTTGCCATCTGCAGCATCAAGGGGGATATCCAGGTACATGCCGAGTATATTTTATGCACATTGTAAATGAAAGATATCAGCAAATATGTTGCTTGTTGTTATCGCATTACAGAAGTTTCGAGTCACTCTGCTCGATGAAACCTCCTTTGGATCTGTTCATTTCGTTTGGCATTGTGTGTTTGATTTCAGCACACACAGAAACTACTGTACTCCTTGTGATAGTAGCATACAGATTTAAGATCAAATCTGTCTTGAGTGACCGCCCAAGAGACGAAGGAATAGTGGTCTCTTAACACAGGTTATTACTCAATACAGGTGAAATGTACTTTTGAGCCTTGCAAGGATCACTTGATTGTGGTCTCTCACCACAGGTGGTCTCTTATTGCAGGTGGTCGTTAGAGACAAGCGATAGCTCAACATAGGTAAATTGTATTATCCGGGTCTTTTTGGGGCCACTTGAAGATGGTCTTTTAAGCCTGGTTTCCATATAAATCGGGAGCGCCGCAACGCATTGCACCGCCGGTGCGCTCCCGGTTGCTCCCGAAAATTCAACATGTTGAAAAATCGCCGGCTCCTTCCGATTCACTCTCAATCTCCCGATGCGCAGTTTCCATTTCACCGCAAGGAACCTACGAAAATCGGCGGGTGCTCCCGATTCAAATGGAAATCAGGCTTTACCGCAGGTGATCATTTGAGTGCCTTCAGTTTTGAATGTCTTGAAAATGGGGTGTAGCTGGTTATCCACACAAAGTGTTTTGTTAGCCTCTATTGCATCTATTCTCATTTTCATGCTACTAAATTGAAGTGTGACTTACACATGGGGCTGGAATACGATATCCTTGATTTATATGTCTGTCTTTCTAAACTCCTAGATTTTTGACATGGCGCTGGCGACGATAGCTGTGCAGCTGTCATCTGATGTTGTCTCAAGCCACAACTGTTTGAGACTTGGTCAATACTTTCAGTAAGACTCAAATAAATAATACATAAGATTATGAGACCCTGACCCTCATAGCTGTGTTCATGTAATCATGACCACAGATAAATATCAATTTATCGCAATTAAATGAGAATAAGCTGGCTAATTGTCAAAGTCAGAAGAAATATCTTCCTGCCAGAAAAGGCAAATAAATAGATATTTATAATAACAGTACAGCTGGCTTGGCCACTTTATGCGCCATACATCTCATCCCTCGTTAATAAGCAGCTTGCCAAACAGCTATCGTCGCACTCCAGGCAGACCAAGGCAGCGCTGGATGGACGGGCTTCGGCGATAGTGGTGTGGCTTGCTACCAGCATCCACCATCATTGAGCGTGCAACAGCCCCCCACCCCATCCCAACAGCACCGTGTCGCAGTCATTCCATGGAGTTGCGAAGTCATCATGGCTGCCAAAGCACCAAAGGCGTATGACGACCGTAGTAGTATAGTAACTCAAAAGTCTGATATAATCCATAGACCTGGGTCCAATGCATCGATTAATCGATTAATCGATTGTTTTTTGGCAATCGATTGTCCCATTCAACTATCGTTTCATCGATATCACAAAAGATATTCTTCTATTGATGCCTTTCAAAGGACTAGACACCATTTTTCAGTTTACAATTAACAAAGGCCTATGTATGGTCCGATGCATCGATAGTTTATCAATTGTTTTGGACGATTAATCAATAGTTTAAAATCCACAATCGACCCAGCTCTAATAATCCATCCTGGGGCTGGTTTTATTAAGCAAAGTGTTGCTAGCTGATAAAGCATGCAGGAGAAATGCAGGAACACAAATTTGATCTTTTAAAATGGCGGGTTTGGTTTGATTAAATGCCGTTCACGGTGTGCATAAATATTCGTAAATACGCGTTCTAAACAAACAACATCTTCTAGAGGAATATTATAAGTACAAAACTGGCCGAAGCTATTTGGATGACTGACATGCTGCCAAGACCCAAACAGATTCTGTGTCAATGTATTCCATGCGTTTTGCTGTTTATTTATCTGACTAATTACTAATTAGCTTATGTATTGTTTTGCGCATGTGATCTTCCAGGAATCCACTAAAGGTCGATCGTCTTAGTTGGACCCATGACGTTGGATTTGCAGCACCTCTCGACACACTTGGTTGCTATGACGACCTGTTAGTATTCTGTGAAAGGTTAGTTTCGCCGTTGCTGCAAATAGTAATACGTTTGTTGATGATGATGGTGGTACAGTGTAACCCTGTTAATATCACCTCGGTTAATGTCACAACACGCTTAATATCACTTCACTCTGAGAACCAAGCTCTGTCAGAATCAACTATTTTAACCCTCTTGATATCACGACCCGCTTATTGTCACGATTTTTGACTGGAAAATCACTGTAGTTAAAATGCATACTTGATTCTTGTTACGTCAAACTCGGTTTAAAATATCTCATGAGTTACTGTCCCATTAAAGCTTATCACCTTCACTGGTTGGGTTCCATTCACCATGTTTTTGATATTAATTTGCCTACAGTCAAACCTGTACTATCGACCACCTCTATAGAGCAGCCACCTGTGTATAAAGGCCACTCTTCACAACCCCAAACTAATACTTTCCATAGAAATCAACCTGGACAGAAAGGCCACCTGTCCACCGGTCATATTTCTCAGGTCGCAAAGGTGACTATTATAGACAGGTTTTACTGTACTTTTATTTTTTGCAGAGGACCGATTGCAGTGTTGCGGTTTCATTTGGGTGTCCTAAGTCAAGGGCGACTTGGTGCAGTGGAGTTGGTGTCGGATTATGTCGCTCACGAGCAGGAGCTTGAGGCAAGTTTCTAATCTCAATTACTTTGGAATTGAAACTATCTGTGAAGTGCAACTGTTTTGAACAGGAAGTAACCTCCAAGCTCTGATTAAAACTCTTTAGGCCACCTGATGTTTGTACTCAGTAGCTGAATTCAAGTGTTTTACGCAGCAGAGGCTTGGAAAAACTTTTATTTTCAAGTATAACTAATCATTGTTTTGGTTTGATAATATAAATTGAAGCACTGAACATTTTTTCCGACAAAACCCAACTTATTTGTGAAATTGAGTGCTTTGATTCAACATTGAAATTATCATCAAATCTGTGGAGCTGAAGACTTTAGCCAAGCTATCATCCATAAAATGGAGTTAATATTTTTCAGCGAAACATTTAATTTAATAAATAATAATACAAGAATTTATAGAGCGCTAAAACTATACAAATATTTGCAATCAAAACGTTGGAATATTCCAATGACTTTGTTTTCATGACTCGCAAAGGGAATTGGCATTGTTGTTTCAGGAAAGCATAGCAGTAGCACTAATGCTTGTTTGTTTGCTTTTATTTACAGGCTGTCAATTTCCTCAATAGCATGAACTGGAATGACAACGGAAAAGCTTGCTTCGCCTGTCTGACAATTGTGCTTGATTACATGTTTAAACTTCCGTTCAATTTAGACAGAGAAGGTATGGCTTAGAAACAACCAACTTGACCAAAAACTAAGTGTCAACTTATATATAAGTCGACGTATGCATTCATGACATGATGCAGTACATCTGTTCATCAGATTAGCAGTAGATGTTGTTATAGCCTTGTATCATCGACAAGTAGCTACAGCTGATGTTTTCATTTGACTCACTTGGTCAGGTTGCATTGAAGATGCTTTGGGGAGCTTCTACGCCCCGAGTCGACCATTGTCAGAATCCGTCATCATTCAGTTTAGAGACTCTGTCAGCAGACTGGCACGGCGCTTCTTTCATCATTTGCTAAGGTTAATATGAAGTGCTTGGCGTTTCTGCAGCAGTCACATGTACCATCTTCTATACAGTGAAACCTGTCTATAATGCTCACTCCTGGGACCTGAGGGAAACGTCCTTTATCGACAACAGGTGGCCTTTCTGTCCAGGTTGATTTCTATAGAAAGTGTCATTTTGGGGTTATGATGAGTGCCCTTTAGAGGTGGCTGCTCTATAGAGGTGGCCGCTAATACAGGTTTGACTCTATTTTTAAATGGAGACAGAGGTTCATAGTGATGCAAGATAAATATGCTTCGTCATAATAGTTCTATGTATTTACTATTTATGGTGTATAGTCCACTTTGATAATGCCCCATTGGATAATGAACCCGTATCGTTTATTATTCCCAACGATTGACTTCCACTTACTTAGACATTAAAGTAATGCTATCTTTCATTTGCTTTCTTCCATTGTTTCTGGCCTTCTGTTGTTGCATTACTCTTTACTTTATTGTCTCCAATGGTAATGTTTTATTAAGCTTTTCTGATTCTTCTGCAGACACAAGCGATTTGAGAAAGCGTTTCTCTTGGCAGTTGATATTGGGGCCAAAGACCTCTTCATGGTAAGCAAACAAAATCAGTTCTACTTTTGTGCGTACTTCACAACACCAATTTTCATTTATTCATGGATATATTACTTCGTAGGACATACATTACGTTGCCTGTGATCTTGGTAACGATCCACTGGCTGAAGCATCCAAGAACAAGGCAATGCAACTTCACGAGGAAGAGTTTGCAAAAGGTTAGCAAAAATGTTGTCTTGCTATAGTTCAGTCATAACAGAGAGCGTGCTGTTGAGAGGAACAAATAGTACAAATCTGCTAAGAAACATGTCGCTGAGAAATAATATAAATTATTATGTAAATAGCATCATTACCTGATTACAAACGTTGCTGCTCATCGTGCTGTATGAGGCAATTAGTCAGAAGTATTTCTGGGTTTCTGTGTTAGCTTTCTGAGTATTGGCACACTGGACACACGTTTTTGATATCTGTGTATTTGCAACTGAATGCGAGAAAAAATGATCATCGTCATCATTGATATAATTTGTAATTTGTTATAATTCAGGTGACGGCTATGATGATCGTGATTATGAAGACGCTGGTCCCCCGAATCCTTATGATAATGAGTTAAACTTCGAGAACGACAATTACCATGAACCGCAGCCTACTCAACACAGTGGACATGATATTTTGGAAATGGAGAGGCCAGCGGGTTACGCACAAGAACCTTCACGTACCAGAAAGCATGCAATGATGAATCCAGCACGAAGGACACATGCAGCGTTGCGACGTAGTAGGGTTCCACAGGGTGACCCTCTGCCCGAAGAGCCGCAGCAATCACAAGCTTTTAAAGGTAAGGGAGTGCTGCTTAGGCACTCGATCTCCCTTTAGCGATCTGCCGGATGGCCACTCCTTATCCACATTGACCAATAGGTGAACAGCATGGTGTCTGATGACTCTTCATTATGCAATCTTCAGCCAAATGTGCTATCCATTGCATCGTAGGACACCCATCAATTGTTGTGGCAGATAATTTCAGATCTTCATCTATGAGCTGTTACTGTTATCTGTCACCAGTCTGACAACTTCCCGTTCACCAGATGGAAAACCAATAAACTAGATTGAAACTACAGTCAAACCTGTCTATAACGGTCACATCTTGGATCTCAGAAAGATGACCTTTATAGACAGGTGTGGCCTTTCTGTCCAGGTAGATTCCTATAGTAAGTGTCTTTTGGGGGTTATGAAGAGTGGCCTTTATACACAGGTGGCTGTTCTATAGAGGTGGCCACTAATACATGTTTAACTTTAGTCAATTATTAGTTACGTGAGGTAACAGATGACCATTGCGTAGAGCAGAATATAAGTGGAAAGAGTATAGTTCAATTCAATCTATTTCATTTACACATAGTGTTTATCCACCCCTGAGTGTAACCCCATCAATATGACCTTGGTTAATATCACATCACTTTGAGAACAGGTGGTTTGATTTTGGTGGTACAGAACGATCAAATGTGATCATTGTTCCATCGGCTGAGGTCTCATATTGCTTATTGTCCTCACTGATTGAATTCCTTTTGTTATACGTTATCTTTGAAACACAAACAACAAGGAGGTTACTTGCTAATTAGGACTGAACATAATATAATTGATGATGATGATGATGAAAAAAATATCTGTGGAACGGTCTACCATCACATATATGAAGACGGTTGCTTGCAGGGCCAGGTTTGGTAAGATGATTAGAAAGTATCTGCAGTAGCATTAACACTTTGTTATTACTATGTTGAAAAAAAAAGTAATTATATTAGTAACGTTTTTCATATCCATACATTGTAATACCAGATTTGTATCTAATTGTATCTGCACCATGAAAAAATATATTGCAGCTTATTGGTTTTACAGAATTGAAATGATGATGATGAAGATCCTGCGTAGTTTTGAATACAATGTCTTTTATGTCTGTTTTTTGCTTGTTTCAACAGGCGAAAAGAACGAAGACCAACAGAGTGAAGGGGTAAGCATACATTACCTGTGTCTGTGTGCTACATTGCATACCGAGAGGACCTTGTTACTCTAAATCACATAGATACCTTGTCCTATGATTTTGATTCCTAATCCACACATTCCACTTATTAGTTGTAATTGTAGTCCTTCCATTGCTTATCCACCACTAACCCAATGGCGATGAGTTTAACTGGGATATACCGTGAATCTTCTCACTCGCTAACGTGTATCATCCTGTTGGTTTTTCTCACTTACTTTCTATAACAAGAATGCAAAGGTTATATCTTTTTGTTTCAGAAATTAATTTCTTGCTTTTTTGGTGTATAGAGCCAAGGAAGTCCAGCATCACGGCGTGCTATTGGCAAGAAGAGTGTGGAGTTTGTGCACTTTGGACTCGTTTGATCATGCTTAGTAGGTCATGTCATCCTTGACAAGTCAAAGGTCATGACACCTGTCACTCATTACAGTATCATGTATATCGGTACTTGGTAATTTGTGCTCTAATCAGATATCTATTTTCAACTTGGGGTATTTTATATATTGCTTTTTTAAACTAATGTAAATAATCATACATTGTGGTAATAATTTCGATCCGCAGATTTATACGAGACATATTTTGTGATGTCTCTATTTACATTGTAGTAGAAAGAACACGTTATTAGCCCACCCTGTTAATGATGATCATTCAATGATTCTAAGTTTGTCGTCATTTATTCAGAAACCTGTTATGCCTTGGGCTTTTACACATTCATCATCAGTTACTCTGTAATCCAATAAGCTTACAAAAGTTTTTGCCACGGAGCAGATTAACCCTTGTCCTGCTATTGACGTGTATACACGTTTTCGAAACAAGTCAAAAGTAGCAACATATAACCAATCAGATAGTTACTCCTTAGCATGCAACCAATCAGCAATTGGTGAAGCGACTTCGAGTTTTCATTGAAATAGTTTTACGAGCATGACAGGGGTTAAAAATCAAATAAAATCTGATCAATTAAATCTGATCTGGGCTTTTCCCTTCTTGTAATGAGCTAGCTAATTTGATTAGGGTTTTGCTAATTGCTCCATTGGTTGAATTTCTATAGGACCATGGGTGTATCATTTGCAAACTATTGTTCTGAGCAGAAGTCGGGGAAGATATTACTTATTCTCACGTGCTTTAGTAACTTCAATCCATTCCATTTCAACACAGGCAGTCATTCAGAAAGCAGACAAGTAACTTGGTATTGTAAGTGTTTGTATTATATAGACAAAAGATCCCACAAAAACTATGCTTGCTTGGCGTGGGATAAACCTGACAGTCAGTCAGTAGAATTAAGTAACACATCGGGTATAGTGTTCCATAAATCTACAACAATTTCGGGGGTATGCTGCTGCGTTACTTCAGCCTACGAAGGCTAGAATGGTTTGCAAGAGTTACAACAGAAGTCATTTAAATCAAGAAAACCAATTTGTCCGACACCATGACTTGATTTTCATCTTGCATGGCATTTAGTGCTGCTGTCATTTCACCAGAAGTGAACTTATTGTCGGAGTGATCTTTGTCAAGGGCCGCTTTAATACTTGACAATGGCAATGACTGAACGTGTTGTTGAGTGAACGTACGCTGGAGAGTGGTCTTGAATAATGCCAACCTATGGAATAACAAGAACAATTTGAGTTTTTACAAGGAAATCCTACACAATAAAGCAGTCCTTAGTTTTGTTGTTTGGAATCGTCATGGGTCAATCTTAAGCGACCACCTGTCTTACTGGACTACTATGTCAACGGTCAAGAGTCCACTTTTCATTGGTCCCTTCAGTTGTAGCTCAAGACAATTCCATCACATATCAACAGACCTTTCACTGGTGACAGTTGTTGGGGCAGCAATTTCATCAGCGTCTTCATCATCGCTAACAGCAACTGGTTCTTTTCGTTTGCTTCGCTTTTGACCTACAAAAATGCGACAAGTCATTATACATTGAAGTAAAAAGTGGTAAAATGAAATTGGTGATCGAACTGCGATTTACTTCAATTGATTAGTTATGACATAGTAATAATTAATACCTGAAGATGATGCGCTCTCTTCGTCAAAATCATATGGGTCGTATCCTGGATCACCTGGCTTCTTTGCTTCACGAGGGCGTTTGGCGGTATTCCTGAACCAATAAAAGCACGTTTCAATCAATGCCAAACAGCAGGCATGATGCATCATATTGTATCTAATAAGAGTACAAAGTTAATTGTAAATAATCTAGCTTATGTAATTAAGGGGTTACACTTGTTCAAACTAAGTTACACTCACACGGATAAGAGACCAACAGCCTCTCCCACAGGAGTCACATGGTCACGTTAGTACCAAAAAAGATTTGCAATAGCTTTTGCTTGCCTACCTACCAAGCACCAACGCTCATCTGTACTAGTGACGAGTTTAATATCAAAATAAATAGTAGCTAGAATATTTTATGGGAGGAACAATAAACAAAACAATCTAGGTTCAGTTTCAAAGTGTTGCGACAAAAGTGTGTTGAATCTAGCTAGGCTGTTGGTCTGTATATTATACCGTTTTGGTCTTTTTGCGTTGGTGGGTTCTTGCGTATCTGCTTCGTCACCTTCTTCACCGTCTGATTCATCTTCGACGGTCTTTCGACGTTTACGCTCTCTCTTCTCCACCTAAAAGTGTTATTAAACAAACCTGTTTGTAATAGCATGCACTAAATAAGGAAATATATCAGTACGCTGTGACGTAGCTTGGTACTGACCTTGTGGAAATACGCAAACTGAACCATATCGATAGCTGCTTCGGCGTCACTCTGTCAGGGGATCAAGAGATGGACATCATTACCATGGGGATCAACAAACGTCCTCTTTATAAACTTCTACTTTATTTGTGCGGTGGAAATAATTGGAATGCAAAAACAGTTTTTGAAACGGTTTATTGAAAACAATGGTAACGTTACAAACCTCTTCAATGTTAGTACTCATGCGTGCCTTGGCATGAGCAGTTGACAATCTGATCAACGTCTCCAATGTCCTTGCTGTCACTGGTGAAGTCTAAAGAGTAAAATACACACGGTCATACATTTCTCGGCATTGCCTATAGATCTACGTTTTGGTATTTGAGTTTACTTTTGTAGCTTGCAGTGTTATGATGCTATAGTGGTTCAAAGAACGGTCTTCACTCTCTCAAATTTTCTAAAACCTCAGGGAATGACATGGATACCAGGCATTGTGTGATCACAATTTGCCAAATGCACTTCAAAATGCATATTGAGATGAAGTTGAATTCAACGTTAATTGCATGTGCAAATGGGTGAGCTTTGTTCTTAGTGCATCCAACTGTACCATGATTGTCAATTTTCACATTGTTCTCTTGGTTATCAAAAATACCAAAATAGATAAACATCGCTACAGTGAATGATGAACTAATATGACTCACTTTTGCTTTGTCGCCACTGATTGTATCTTGATCTCGCAAGTCTGAATACGCTGCCGCAATCAAATCAGCTGCTTCTTGGCTTAACGAGGGCTGCAAAAAATAAGAAAATCATTAATGGACCTCTCTGTACTAGCATCTAGTTAAGCGTTCACATATAACAATTACCTTTCCCCAGGAGATCAAAAAATAATCAATGAACATAATTACGTCTAATCAAGCTCTTTGCGTCAAATGGTATCATTATCACTAACCTTGATGGCTTTAGCAATATGAATATATTTCTTCATAAAGTCGATTGAGATGAATCGTTTCTTCTTGCTTCTCTGGTCACCATACAGCTGAGCGTCTTTCTTTGCAAATACAGGTGTTTCCTCTTCCTCATCGTTGGCATTTTGGTCCATCGTAGAAAGAAACTCGTTTGTGTTGCCAATTAAGAGAGCTGAAAATGCATTGAAATTTTCAGAAACATGCCCGTACAAACAGCAGGCTGGCCTACAAAGCACCGGTGTAGCACATTTCTTGCTTACGTTCTCCGTCTTGTTCTCCTGGCGTACGGTAACGATGCATTCGAAGAACATGGCTTGCAATTTTCCGATCTGATTCAGGGTCCATCTGAAAAAAATTGATGCTGATGTCAGCTTATGCTCGGCTCACCACCGTGTACTTCCCCGGTGTTGTTATTATGGCAGTTTCATTAAGACGTTAGCATTCAGACCGCCAATCAGCGCCCTTCGTCAGTCGCTAGAAATGTCTTGCATTTCCTAACTTCATTCTCTTGCAATCTGTACTCTTGCGCCTTCAGACGGGCTGGCTACCCTCTGTCGTATCTGCCACAATCATATATTCAATTTAATCATACACTTGCCTGTCCTTCGATCCACACCTACAACGCTATATAACTTCATACCTTACATTATTGTAGATTTCAAAAGAGTATGCAGTTTTACAACTTTGGTAGTTATCATTCTAATGGCTTACTTTGTCTAGTACAATGAATAACAAGTCAAAACGGGAGAGCAAGGAATCTTGCATGCCAATGTTCTCCATCGGAGTCTTGTAAGGATCGTACTGCAAACGCAAAGAAAGAGAAGTCAAACATGAGTGTAACGCCACGTGCAACAACGATAAGACTCAAGAGACGCAATTGGATCGGCGAACAAAACCAAATCTTACCAACAACTGATAAACTGCATTCGAACTATCGCTTACAACATTGCAATGTTATCGGACATATCTCAAGCAAGACGGGACAACACACAAATATTATGGGACACAGACATTACACATGCACACAATCTATTTGAAAAAGAAATCGGACAACATTGACTGCACTAGAAACCTTTCGAAGGCATGCCTTCTTATGTGTGTGTGTGTCCAAATCAGTGAGATTGAAGCATATCTTCACAAGGGACGAGTTTGTCAAAATTAGTTTATTTTCTGGATCAATTCATGTAATGTTTGTGTGTCAACGTGAAATGCTCTGAGGTGAACAGTATGTAGCAATTAATTTGCCGAGATTGCAGCATCAAATATTGCACAACCCATGAAAATGTATTTGGTATGCGACGTGTCTTGTGAGGAACGAGAACACTTGTGTTGTGTTTGACGGGATCAGTGTCAGCCGCAATTTAACACTCACCCTTCCATAAACGGGATTTGCAGCTGCCAAAACGCTACACCTGGCGTTCAACTTAGCATGGATTCCTGCTTTCGAAATGGTGACACGTCCTTGTTCCATGACCTCGTGAATGGCAGTTCGATCCATATCCGTCATCTAATAGATACAGATAATTATCAATTGATCATATTATGATAATCTTAAAGTACAGTGAAACCTGTCTATAATGGTCACCTCTGGGACCTGAGAAAATGACCTTTATAGACAGGTGGCCTTTCTGTCCAGGTTGATTTCTATACAAAGTGTCATTTTTGGCTTTAAAGAATGGCCTCTATTCACAGGTGGCTGCTCTATAGAGGTGGTTGCTAATACAGGTTTGACTGTAGAATAAAAATTGGAAAGCAACAAAATTTAATTATCTGATCCTGTTCATCATGCAAGTGCTAAACTGCGCTAGGTTATTTGGGAAACCTGACATTAATAATAGAAATATTTTAATGAATCAACAACCTGACCTTGTACATTTCAGACCTTTGCAGAAATGACATGACGTTATTGACCTCACCTTGTCAAACTCGTCAATGCAAACAACGCCACGATCGGCTAGAACCATGGCGCCAGCTTCCAGTCGTCTTTCACCTATTCAATCAAATCACAAATGTTTAGCTCTTCAAAAGAATTGATAGATAAAGAAAATATTGCGGCAAAACATTAAATATTCTGTTGGAAAATCTCCAACATGTTAACATGAGCTTGCTCGGTGATTACGGCAACTCAAAAGAACATGTGATAGTAGTGCACCTTCAAAACTGGACTGTTTGAAGCAGAGATGACACTTAGCGATCTAGATGATATTACTTTGCACTTTGCAACAACACTGCTCACACGATGAACTAATTACATAACAAAAAACTATGTGTAAGTCTTGTGTTCGTGACATTTGTAAATCTGGGTGGCATGTACGTCTTGTGTTTGTGAGTTCTGTAGAACTGGGTGACTGTATGAGCATAAGCCCAGCGACGAGTCGTGTGTTCTCGTGATGAGCACAGATGAGAATGAATATATTTGTAAATAGCAGGGTGATAGAGAAGAGATATTGATTCAGCATTCCTATTGGTGTAACGCATTACCTAATACTACTACATGCCCCCCTTGGGAGAGTGGACTCAGTACAAGGTGACTATTTACAAAATGAATGTAAAAGTTTACACAACTATCCGAGAACGACGGGGTTCTTGCGTCAGTGTGTTGTTGTTGTTGGCGACCAACCGTGTCGAAGGCAAGCGCTTGAGGTCAATGTGCGGTCAGCGGTCTGGTGCCAATCCATATGCATGCTGAGGACAACATGGCGACGGATGCGATATGAGAATATCGTTGCCTGGATGAAGAGGACCAAAATATCACAGGCTGATGGCGATGAGCCTGATGGTTTACCAAAATCCTTGAGATGTAATGGCAAATTACTCGTTGTCGAAACCATGCTTACTGCCGTTCGCTTGATGGCTTCGATCGAGGACGATTCCAGGTATCTTGTTGGCCAGCGAGGAGTAGCGACGGGGGACTTCGATGGGGTGTGCTTGATTATCTCGTGGAGTGATTCTCACCATCACGGAGTACACTGTTGATGAAAGGGCTTGATGATCGAATGCCAGCAGAGGACTTACGATCTCTGTGTGTTGGTTGGAGCGGGCCGATGCCAACATGAATTTCTTGCGTCGTCGAAGAGATGGGAGCCTTGCCCGAGCGGCAAAGGGCTTATTGCAAACTCTTGTGAAGTGATGCCAAGAACGAGATGCCTTGTTTGTCAACGTGGAGACTGTGTGTCGAGGCTAATGTCGAACGGTACGATCTGCGCCAGGCGATAATGAATCTGCAAGGGCGATCCTATCCACTGCGCCATGTATGGGCATAAGCCAAGCGACGAGTCGTGTGTTCTCGTGATGAGCACAGATGAGAATGAATATATTTGTAAATAGCAGGATGATATAGAAGATATTGATTCAGCATTCCTATTGGTGTAGAGCATTACCTAATACTACTACAGTGACGTGTATGTTTGTGGTGTCATACAAAGTGTTAAGCGTTGTGGCATCACAATGTCATATGCGTTACATGTTGTACAATGACGGTATCAGCGTGGTGTCAGCAGTAGTTGTTCTGTATAGTCATGAGTTGTAAATATATAGTGTCGTGTTTTGCCAAATATTATTTAGAGTTCTCAAAGATCTTGCCGAACCACAATCTTACAATACGTTAACAACAAACAACCACGTTACAATGACTTCGTTGTATGACATTCTATTTATAACAAACCTGTTTCTTGATCAGTTGTGACAGCTGCTGTCAAACCAACACCCGATGAGCCACGGCCTGTTGTCGCAATTGCTCGTGGTGCAGAATGTAGAACATATCTGAAAATAAGTAATATGCAATGTCTACGTATCAGAATGCACAATTTCTTTTGGAATTGTTTTAATTCTGATGCCGTTAACATTTTTATTTCACTTTCATGCTGCTAAATTGGGGTGTGACGTAATTGAGAAGGCGACTTCTTTGCGTCGCAGTACAGTATGCAAAGTGCAATCGACTACATAGTGTTGTCAAAAAAATGTCTCACTTTGCGCGAATAATGTAAATTACTTTCGGAGTAGCAGAGTGACGAGATTTTTAACATAACCATAAGTTTCATGTTAACAATTTACAATAGCCTTTAGGCAAAGTGCCTTAAAAATAAATTTTTAAAAATGTTTAAATAAACAAATTATAAATTTGAAAGCTCCACACGTTCTCAAAATCGTCCTGGACAAGGCAAGTCCTAAACCGAAAAAAAAACATGATAAAAGATGGCGAAGAAATCGAAATATGATACGGCTAGACAAACCTTAATAGTTGTGATTTGGCAGTCGACGGATCACCGACCATCAACACGTTGATATCCCTTCAAGAAAACAAAAACAAATTCATTATGCGACTTGAATCAACTAAATATAATTCTACAGTTCGTTAAGTAACTTGAAGACTGACCCTCTTAGACGAGTCCCATTTTCCAGAATCTTCTCTGAGCCTCCAAGCAAGAGACACAAAATGGCTTTCTTGATGTAATCGTGACCGTGGATGGATGGAGCGAGAGAATTTGCAAGAAGCTCAAACACATCCTGAACAACAAACAGGGACACAAGATATTAACAGCATCAACAGAATTAAATAAATCAAAACATTTGTTTGAAATATCATAAAGACTTACATTCTTGCTGCGGCTCAATTTCTTTATGGCTCTAATTGATTCAGCAGAATACGACGGGGCAATTTCTTTACTCATTAGCTTGATGTGATTTGCAATCAAAATTGTGCTAACGAGAAGAAGGACAGATATATAATTATATTTTGAATATTTCTCAATCTGATGGACAAAACTCACAAAGCATCACACAAATTGACTTACCGGAATGTACCGGACGTGAAACCAGACTTCTTTGAAGGTAGACAGCGGAATGTACCAATAACTTGAATCCTGTCTCCAGGCTAAAAGGAATGATAATGAAACAGAACAACTGTGAACGATAGTGTTTTGAAAATGATCATAAAATGAATACAAGGTCACGAATCACAATTGTAGATGGCTATATGGAAGAAGCTTTTTGTTATGACTGTTCAACACCAAACAGTAGTGATATCCAGTTAGCTTTATCTTTTGATATCCCTTGATGCCTGAAGTCCCCATTTGCACCTTGAAAGGTGGTCACTTGAGACAGGTGGTCATCTAAGACAGGTGGTCTCTTACAACAAGTGGTCACTTTAGACAGGTGCTCACTCTAACGACAGGTGGTCACTTTAGACAGGTGCTCACTCTTTCTTAAGACAGGTGGTCTCTCAAGACAAGTGGTCTCTTAAGACAGATAGTCATTGAAAACAGACGTGGTCTCTTGAGACAGGTGGCCTTCTCTTCAGCAATGAGTGACAAGTAATTATTACCTTGCATTGATCAACAAGATCATTGTCAGCCACGATGTCCACTGATCTCGGCAATTGCCCAGCCGGGGCTTTCTCTGGCATTTCCTACATGAAAACGCAGACAACATCAATCAAAAGCACTGCCTGTATGAAATCAGAATCATGTCACTATCCGCGTTCGATGATACTTCAGTGACAAGTGGCGCAATATTGGAAATGACCAAAGATTAGGAGTAATCTCAAGAAAGATCAACAATCAAAATGTAGATTAAAAATACTTTTCACGTGGCTGCTGGAATCAATAATTTTGTTTATTACAGACTTTGTGGAGTTTGGTTTCTGTAGGCCGTACTTTTGGGACAAAGCCGACCTCCCATCATCTTTTTATTCATATCCCAACGTACATACTTTACAATACCTGTTTAGTATAACGTATAATCGTACATACCTGAATAGTAAATGTCTGGTGATCCTTGTACGATGACAGGCCATACTCTGTTTCCAGCGGATTGTTGCTTTCATCTTTCGTTGGGTAAGCGCTGCTTGACGGAAATGCATTGAGAGACGTCATATCCGTGTACTTCCTCTCCATAGTCTTTTTTGTTTGTGGACAGTAATGAACACTTCGTACAACCTTAGGCCGCACTAACGAACCTGCAACACAAAATTATATATGATAGAAAAATCCCGGCTATCAAAGAACACTGCCAGTTTCAATATATCAAACACAACCAATAACTTTTCAATGTCTTTTACTTTTTAATTCAAAGTATTTAATGTCTATACTCGTACAAAGTTTACAAGAAGGAAGTTCATCCATTTCAGACAAAATATTTCGATAATTTTCATACCAATCCTCGGAATACCCTAACTGAATGAACAGTACTGTCTACAAATATCATTACGCTCAAAGCCATTGTGGCCTTACTTACATAACAATGAATACAAAGTTAAAACATTGAACATACTTACATTTGGTCACAATGCCTTCACAGCAAATAAGATTTCCCAAATTATCAGCTGATAGCGTCCGTGGTGTGACATGTTTCGATCCGAAACTAAACAAGAGATGAGTACATAATCTAATTGTAGGACTTTCAAACAATTTTTTTTTACTTTACATAGTTTACTAAGCTACATTAAGTATTTTCAACTCATTTTGTTAACCTGTACAATACAATGAACCTTCCAAGTACAAACAGAAGACACGACAAAGGCTCGAGAGCACAGATTGCGAGAGGACACCGTTACGACACTGTTAACATTTATAGCAAGTGATGGAAGGTAATAATTGACAATCTGAGTGCTGACGCAAATGCTTGATGAGACAGCCACAATACAATGACTGTGCTAACATATTAAAGACATCAAAAAATGACAGTGAACAGAGCTGAGCAATCTATCATACCGGTATGTACTAACAGCAATGAATATGCAAAGTACAGTCAAACATGTATTAGCGGCCACCTCTATAGAGCAGCCACCTGTGTATAAAGGCCGCTCTTCATAACCCCAAAATGACACTCTCTATAGAAATCAACCTGGACAGAAAGGCCACCTGTCTATAAAGGTTAGTTTTCTCAGGTCCCAGAGGTGACCCTTATAGATAGGTTTTACTGTACTGTCATTACACATACCTTCCTTCAAATCCAACAAAAAACTCTTCATGTTTCTTGCCAAAAGTTGCATCGATTGAAGATACAAATTCTCTCAGTGCATTCTAAACAAAAGAAACCTCATTATAACCAGTCGGATTTCTATAAATATATGATACAGTCAAACCCGTATTAGCGGCCACCTCTATTGAGCAGCCAACTGTCTATAAAGAGCATTCTTCATAACCCAAAATGACACTTTCTATAGAAATCAACTTGGGCAGAAAGGCCACCTGTCTAGAAAGGTCATTTTCCTTACGTCCCGAAGGTGACCATTATAGACAGGTTTCACTGTATGACTGATCTAAAGACCTCAATGCTAATACACTAATACAGGCAGGTGTGTATCAACACAACAAACAACTGAAAACAGGATTATCATTATGTATTAGCATTAATTATAATGATGTTATATTATTATGTTAATTTATTCTATTTTCATATTGGTATAATTATCGATTTCATCATCTTACTCACTTCACATTTTTAAGGATATATAATTTCATTCTTGTTGCACTCGTCGCAAATGGAGAACAATAACTCGTTAAGTCCTGGGAGGAAGTAACTTAATTCTGCTATCTCTTTTCTCATCTTAAACTATAAAGTGAATATAAGTTACATCTATCCGTTAGAATCTTGCATTTGAGATAATTTGATTAGCAGTAAATAAATTTAAGTAAAAATTAACAAAGCAAATTTCAGTTACATTACTACATACACTGAACTAATTGCTGTTTATGGAATCTCTTTTTAATAATGGACAAACAGAAAATGAAGAACAAAATAAGAATGCTTTCAGGTTGAGATTGCCAAAAACTAAGAATTTTCAGTCTCAGTGAAATTTTACGAATGAGAAAAGTGCAAAGCAATTTCGTAATTTCGTCTTCACCTGGAAAGCCACGACTTCTTCAAAAGATTCATTTTGCAACCTAAACAAAGAAAATAGAAAAAATCAATCCTCCATCTCATTAAAATTTAGTTTACAAATCACCAAGCCTACACTCTAACTTCGCATTGTCACTTTACCTGTTCGCTCGAGTTGGGTTTTTCGCTCTCAGATCATTGATATTGACTATAAGTCGATAATCACCACGTCTCACCATGTCTGTAACTTTTGTCTGATATATACCCTGGTCGGTCTACAATATAAATAATAAAACGCGTTAAATAAAGAAGAATAAATCTGAAAAAAATCGTAGACACATTGGAACTTGAAGAACTAAAAAATTGTGAAAACAACTTACATCGTCATCTAAGAAGTCCAAATACTGCCTTTGCACGTCGCGCAAGTACTGGTCCACGTCAAGAGCCATTATGAGTTTGCTTTCCTTGCGTGATGGTAAGAAACGTCAGAATATGAGAGCCGCAGCAGCCGAACTAAGAGTATTCCCTTCGACTTCTGCTCGACAGTTGGAAAACACAAAACAGCACATGCGACTTTCCCGCGAAAATCACATAACGTCGTATCCCGGATCTGGACCCAGGTTCCAAAGAACATGGCGCGCTGTCTGTTGCTGTTGGCAACGAGATTTCGAGAAGAAAGCATAAAGTACAAAGATACTGCGCTACTGGCTTTATTCAATACAAAATGGTAAAATAATACGATTTAGTAGTTTTAGATTTCTGCCAAAATCTCGAGAATCCACGTGACAGTCATAGCGTCCTGGCCGTGCGTATTTAGCAGAATTGTTTTAATAAGAATATTACTGTATATTAATTTTATCATAACTATAATTATTTGTTTATTTCCATCGTATGTACAGGTAATTTGAATATAAATAATATTTCACGTTAATTGATCATATACTTCTTTATTTCTATTTTACATATTCTATTAGTGTTGACATGATTTGAATTAATGATGAAGTTTCGAAAGGAAACATTGTGGTCTACCAGATTAACCACAGATGCCGAATATGGCAATTCAATGATCGAGAGACTCAACATAAACACGTCGAAAACCCACAAAACATTTTTAAATTCCTGGTTTTATGAACCGTGAGTGTCAACTGTACTTCAGTAGGATTTCAGTACACATCTTGTTTTACAATGAGGATAAACAATGATCGACTTCCTAATACCCAGATGACCGTTGAAGACAGGGATCAGACAGGTGGTCGCCCAACTCAGGTGACCGCCGAAGCAGACAAGATCTCAGATGTAACAGTCGTATGTCAAAACCTTCCCTGCACAAGCCCACACGCAAAAATCTAAGATAAACTTTAAAGAAAGAACGGGACAAAAAAGAATCCAAAATCTAGCGAAGGTCATTTTAGAACATCGCTGTAATCGATACAGCTCTACAGGACCGTACAAGACAAGATCAAACTAGAGCTAAAGAAATTGTTCCCCAAAATTACCATAATCTACAATCGCAACTAGCAGACAACCTGACAATGGTATCCACGTATGACAAATGCGATTGAATTTAAAAATCCCAAATAATATAAGGTCAGACCTGCAACGACCGAAAATGATGTTCCCAAATCGAGAGATTTCTCGTTGTAAAATAACGAGATAGTTTTAGTACTGTCGTGAGTGTCTCTGCGATGACACCACGTGGTATGATCATTCTAAGTTGCGTGGTTCGTGCTGAGAGCGAAAGGTCAAATAATCGACGCAGAACTGATTGACCTAATCATAACCTTCTTCGATTTCAACGCTTCGAAGTAAGCTTTTGCGTCGTCTTCCATGGCGTTAGACCCATCTGACGTGCGATTGTAGCCAATACGTCCGGAAGCTCGTGCTTCAACTTGCACTGGGTTTCGGTTACCATAGTTGCAAGATGAATACCTTCGAAATGGCATTTCGTTTTCGCCGTTAACTCTTGCGTCATCGTAATCGACAAAATCCTCTTCGGCATTTGAATCGAGTATTCCATCCATTGATCGCGATCTTGGAATATCATTTGCCTCTCGTTTCACGGCTTGTAATCGAGCGATGCCGTTACTGCTGTGGCTGTGCGAAATCGCAACATTATTGTTCTTAATACTTAAATATTTATCCTCGCTTTGCGCGGGTTGAGTTTCTGAAGTTAGATCATCCCTAGAGGAAGCTTTCTCTCGCGTTAACTTCCTCGTTTGTACGGAATTCAGCGTTGCGAAAACGGCTTTTCGCACTTCACTGTGCCTTGCTTCAGCAGTCTTTTGTACAGCCTTGATGTTATTATGTAGTTTTAATTCTCCTGTCTCTGAAATGTCAACTAGGAGGCCGTCCCTAACGCCTCCGCCACCGTTCTTTTTTCGCAACGAATATCTGACGGAATCATCTTTCAGCGACGAATCAACTATCGGATTCGCAGATCGTTTTTCGACGTCAACTTCATCCGGTATATGAACTTGGAATTTCCCTAATCGGACAAGATCTCTATCTAGATCGATTTGTCCTTCGTCCGATTTTGATCTGATGTGAGTACGTCGAAGGTTACTTGAATCAACCACTGTTACCGTGCATTTTGAAACAGGCCGCGAAACATTGTTTTCAGCCGAGGACTTGGTGGGCGTTCCTGTGCTTTCAAACATCTTCCGTCTCTGCGAGATGTTTAACGATGTAGATAGTACCTCCGTATCGCTTTCATCTGCCATTATACCCGAATCGCATCTTTGATGATCAACGATACCCTTTTGAGGTGGACTGGGAACAAACGCGGTATGGAGACTAGTCACGTGCCCTGGATCGCTGATGGGTTTTTCGTAAACCATTACGTCATCATCTTCGTGTTCAGGAATGACGTCATCGGAATCTGAATCGGAGTCGTTGTCGTTTTCTAGGCGACGTTTTGTGTCTTCTTCTAATCGGATCTCTCGTCTTAGACGATCGACATTTGCGCTGACTTTCATCAATTGTTGAAATATCCCTTTGTCTTGTTCTTGCATTTCAGACTGTGAAAAAAAAAACAGAAAAATTACAAATAAGAAAAAATCCAACTTTTACTCGCTAAACAGCAGGCTTCAAGCCTTGTATACTGTACAGTGTACACATTTTAATTTTAAAGTAAGGACCGCGTTTAGAACTTCACTTTATTTTCCGGGCAAACGTTCAATGAGAGGTCGTACTCA
>OFHS01000474.1:23654-42013 GCA_900245855.1 Calvadosia cruxmelitensis
GATACTAACAACATTGACTCGTAACATTATGCAAAAGAAATAACATGTTCTTTGCAATTAATTCTCAACTTCACAGGCAGAGAATCGAGCTGAGTTATTCTTACAATGTGATTCCTTATCAGCAACGCAAAAACAGAGAACTAATTCCCATCTGATAAAACAACCCGTGCCATTACACAAATGCCTGAGGTATCACGAAAGGAACCAAGGTAAAAAAATGTGCAGATTTTCAAGGAGCGGTTTGAAACAAACGGCACCAAACCTAACAAAACTGGAATGCAAAATAAGGTCAAAATTTATGCGTCATTAGAAAAAATCCCCTCGTCTTCAAACAGTTGACGATTTGAGTTCCCTTTCCCTCTCTTTACGTAGCTGAACGATGTTGAAAGCGAAAATGGCTTCAAGTCGCACACGCAAACTTTGATTTGAGAGAAATTCTCGGACAGTTATTGTCTGACGAAAAGTTATTTTGCAGAGTCATATTGAAACATTTCCTGTTGGCGATTTGTGTTGCACAGTGTCTAAATTTTCTATTGTCTACAGCCCGCAAGAACAAAGAAAAAATATAACAGAAACGAAATTTCAGAATGTGATGTTAATGCAACGATGTAGAAAGATTCAGTGATCTGATCCAACACAAAGAGATTTCAAACAGCATTTCCGCATTTCAAAGCCATGCGGTTAGCATATGTGTGGAACAAATAACTGCAATGAATTCACCCGTCGCCTTACCAAAATAGCTACAGATTCAATTCAACAAAAGACTGGAAGGCCTTCAGGGTAAATTCTAGCAAATGCAACGTTAGTTTTGAGCAAATATTTTATATGTTATGTTTTTCTAAGAATAAAACGGCATAATAGAACGAGTTGCGGTGAGAAAATCAGGAGTGGAATGCGCTCCATTAAACAATCTCAGAAATTCCCCATCAATGATAACTTTTGNTGAACGTTCACGAAACCTTGCTTGGTGAACTTGCAGTTAGTAATTTAAAATGAAAAAATATTAATATCATTCTGGTGCAGTCGTGAAATTCAAACTTTCTACAGCACTTCGCTGGTCCGCTAAGTTGTGCAAGTACAGGGGCGGGTAATTAAAATGACCCCTTACTCAGCATCAGCAAAATCGGCCATAATATCTGCCAGGTATTCAAAACGCCCTCTTAAAACGAGCTAACGTGCACAGACGTGACGACTACAGTCCTCGCAGACAGAGGAGTTTGTGTTCGCAAAACCGTTCATTCTTCAATGCAAACTCACTCCCAATAGCTCACAAATTGCCTTATTGTTTGGGCAGAAATAAAACTAGAAAGGAAAGCTTTCACGAGGGTAATTACTGTCATCGTTTGAAGGGACATTGCCCCTTGAATACGAGCAAATTGTAAATTGTACATCCTAGTGCGAGGATCGCGGCAAAGGTTTGAACTACGATTCAATGATAACAAAAGTGAAACGGTTATTACCAGACCAAAATCCTCGGAATATTTCCTAAGTTTGATAAAAATTGAGCTTTTACTTCGACATCTCTACACGAAAAAGAGAGCCTTTATCTATTTAACTTTGATCGATACATGACAGGGGAATGTGACAAGCAGAAAATCCAATTATTTTTCGCGCAATTTTTCTAGGAAAGTGTTCGATTTTTATTTCTACTCAACAGGGAATTTCTATCGTTGTCCAAAACCAAAACGGACATGAAACTGAATAAATATTTACAAAAAGGGATAAATTGCTCATTAATCTTAACGCAAATGAAACCAGTCGTCTTCAAAGGTCGTTGTCAATCAATAAACAAGCAAATGCTACGAAAATACGACCTTTGTAAGCATAAAAAACATCTCACGAAATTGCGAAAGGGGATGACAATTGAAAATATAAAATAAGCCACTTGATCTAGATATGAAATTTGATTTAATTTAACTCGTGTGAGTATGAAAACGGGAGCGCGCTTTCAAAATATTTCCAGCTGCTAGCAAAATGTGCCAAAGTAAACAAACGTAATCATGACTAACAGAAACACAACGGGAATTTCCACTGACAACGTGGATTGACGTGAATACCAAAAAACCTGCCCGTTGGATCAAAAATAATCGCAAGCAGATAGCAAGTAGTTACAATTTGCAAGCGCACAGTGCGAGATTCAAGTGCTAATTTGCTGCGTCTGACAGCACTTGAATATTGTACACAACAGCTTGTCTGCAGTGCCGGCATGTGTAAATCGTGCTGCTTTAGGGGTTTTGCAAGACTGTGTTTCCTTCCGATGCAAAAACACATTTCAGAATGGCGGCCCGCTTTCCAATATTAGAATGTCAACAATAACAAGAACATAGTCGTGGCGTGTTCTAGAACAGGTGAACCAACGATGGAAATGATTAGCAGAGAGAAACATAGTCGCTTGAAGCTTTCTCATTTACTAAAAGGCGATCAATCATCGGTATAAGCAAGGGTATAAATAGTAGCCTGATTATCGATGTAAAACATACATATCCCTTACCAATTCCCGTCTAAGTTTAACGAGTGCTTCGTCGATTCTCAAATGATTTCCCTCCTTGATTCGGCCCTTTGGTGCTTTGAATCGACCACAGGAGCATAGATCAGACATGCTATTGCCATGTGACTCTCCTTTGAAAAATCTCTCAGACATTTCCATGTCTTTTCCCTTCACATTTACAACTTTGATGTTCACCATCGACAGGCGCGAATTTTCGATTTGCAACGAAATCCACTTCGAAAGACGAGCTCCCAAAATTTCAGTTGAGAATTCCCTTGGACAGTCCTTGCGGTAACATCCACAATACAGCGCCCTAGTCTGTTTACTGTCCGTTAAACCTGTTTCGCGTCAAACATGAGTCACACGGCTCCTCCGCCAGTGATCCCGTCGCTTGACAAGAACAACGAAGGCTAATTCAAACTCCACAATCGCGATTCCCTTCGTTGCCTTCCAGAAATGTCGCTTCAAAACACAAAACTATCTTCAAGCAAAGTCCATCTATTTCACTAAACATGCGATGATATGCTCAAACAAGACACCTGCCGTTCTTCAAAGACGCCATCTGTGAACTGGAAGCAGCGAGTACAAACAGATTGTCTGTGACGAAGGCAACGTTGGCTTATTTCGGGCCATGCCTCAAACATTCCACGGCGTTTTTGTCTCAGATTCAAAGCTTATGACGCAACTACAGAGCTGACGCAGCAGGATGGGTTTTGTCAAATACCCCCAAATTTACCCCGTCTGGACAGCTTTTCACTGCCGGTCAAATAAAACGCGGTATTTTTCATAGATTTTCATTGAAAATACTACCTTTTGTAAAATTCAGAATTCTCCTTTAAATGAGTAATCTATCTGTTTTGATTTGCGCAAAAAGTTCTGTGGGGAGATATTTCGCAAACTTACATTATTCTTTCTGGAATTCATGTCTTGGGTAATAATCAGAACACTGTGGGATGAAACGACCAAAAAGTCTCACAGTTGTGCCAGGATGATGAAATAAAGCAGGCAGACTGCATCGTCAACTCGCTCAGTTTCATTGACTAGATATTTAGCGACCAGAATTCAGACCAGGAATATAACAACTAGAAGTAACTTTACATACTCCATAGAACGAAACTTTTGATAGGTCGAAACAAATAGCTGGCAGGTGTAAGTCGTTAGATTATTTAGGCTGGAATTGACAAATGTTTCATCTCGTAAATGTCAATTTTTAATTCTGAAACTTAAAGAAAACCATACACTGGCATTCTGTTTCTCTCAATAGACTTTAACACTCACTTTAGGCTCTCTGATGTGTGAACAAAATGGACTGTTTTAAACTAAATTTAGGCAGTATTCTTCGACTTGCGACTATGTTCAAATTTCAAGGTCGAATTTGAACGTTTCAAACTAGATAGTTTACCAACACACTTCGACTTTCGAAGTCAGAAATAAAATAAACAAGCACACACCCAAGGCAGAAAAAACTTTCAATTACATTGACAACTGAGAAATATAATTCAGCATTTGGAAATCAAAACCCAATTTTTCAAAGCAAATTAGCCGACATTCCAAAGCTCCAATCAGTCAGAATCGCTATGCATAGCTTGATCTTCAAGGGTGAGGTCCTCCAACATTTCTTCCAGTCCAATCTTCGGGGCATCCCCTTGGTCGCTTTCACTTGCCAAGTGTGCACGTGTTGTGTCTAGAAGAAATCATTAATTTATTTCAAATCCTACGAAAGGATAATTTGATCGTTAACATTGCAATGTGAGCTTACCTTTGTAAATGTTGACATTGTGGCGGTAGTCCTTGTCTTCTTCAAGATCATCCAAGAACTCGTCGTAGTCCCTGGAAATTATGGACGATGGGAAAGATATAGAGCAAGCAATGGTACAAAACAAAGAGATAAAATTAGCCACGCATCGTATGCTATATTACAACTAAATCTACTACAATTTAACAGCTTCAAATGATGCCTATATGGTATTTATTTTTCAATTAAACTTAATTGTAACGGAATCAAAATTAAAACAAAACGCGGTTTCCTCTATATCCGACTCACCTGTCTGTTAAGGGCAGCCTGGTGACCGCTGTGGACAGGTTTCACAGGGTTTAATATATCGTACGGTGCTATCAAACATCTCAGTACGCCGAAAACCAATCTAATTCTCTAACGATTATATGTGATTGAAGTTACTAAACATTGTTGTTCCTTCAAACCGTTCGACGTATAGTTGCCATTTTGAATTATTGTAAAATGGAATACCGTGAACAAGGATTGGTAACTACGCGAGAAAAAACGAAGCTAGACACCCCAGCGAACCCCAGAAAGAAAATTACAGGCCGTTGAATATGCTACACCGGGATATTCATATGCATCGACCGTTATAGCCAGGTGGCCGCTATATAGAGGTAGGAGACCCCCACTGCTTGAAACAGTATTTGAACAACAGTCATTGTACTGTAGGCAGACAAAGTGCCCTTGTTTACACAGCACGTGGCAAATTCGAAGAACGGCACGAGTTCTTCATATTGCGCTACTGAATCTCACAAAAGGTCGTGCGAAGGCCAAACCCAAGAATAGGTCCTTATCTTCTGAGATCGTAAAAGATCGTTTCGATTAAGAAACAGCATCGACGTCTCAACGACCACCGGCGTTACAATGCGGCGTTTCGGTGATACGCACCTGTTCATACTGTCGCTGTCGCCGCCACCCGCGACGTCTTTCGTCAGCGTCTTGAGCTTCCAATTGCGTCGATTATGTCTTTTCTTCTTATCGCCGAAATTCTTTTTAACCAAAATCTGAAACCAAAACAACAAGGAACAAAATCAATCATAGAACAAAAACAATGTTTAGAACACAATTCAAGAGTGTTAAAGTTGCCTCTGTCTCTATCCCTTGCCCCCTTCCATTTCACACTATGAACTGATACCATGGGAAATCCATGTGAAAATCATGTGAAAAACCATGTGAAAAGTGAAATGTGAAAAGTGCCCTTTTCACATGGTTTTTCACACTGTTTTCTAATTCACACGTTTTTCACATGGTTTTTCACATGGTGCTTCCCATTTCACATGGTTTTCACATGGTTTTGGATTCATAGTGTCATGCGTAAACAAGGAAAAGAATAAAGATCAAGGCTTCAGGCGTTAGAATTTCATCGACTTTTAGTAGCTCTTTCAATCATTTTCTTGGTGGCTGAAATTCGAAGCTGATATACATTTTGTAGAATTTTTCTTTTAGTTCGCGAATATTTGCATTTTCTAAATCGTTTAATCCTTGCTGTCACCTGACAAGTCTTCCAATGCTATGGATTTACCATTCACCATCTATCTTTATTTTAGATTTTAAGAAAATCTCGATACATCCAACTCTGCAGACAGGATACACATGTCACAGTATTACAGTATAGCATATGGCACGATCCAGTAGCAGCGACTTTGTTTAGCATTGGTGTACACACAGCGGCCAATCATACATGGCCTAAAGCAGCTATCCGCATTATGACGTTATAGAGGGCAAGGGGTGTTGACAGCAGCCGAATACTGTGCCGTGGAAACACAGGGTGTGTGAAATGATGACTGTTTTATGGCCTATAGCGTCAACAGTGTTCGCTTTCGTTCCCAAGGGTGTCGGGTTCGATGCCCGGCAAAGGTCTTCGCAACGCTTTCCATTGCTCCTTTGGGAGTCGCTCAAGACTGGTTTGACTCTACGGCGCAAAGCGCAGCGCGATTCCAAAATTCCATTAAAGCAGCGGTATATTTTAAACCGAGACTTGGCATCACGACTCAAAGGGGAAATTCTATCAGTGTTCTGGGAACATTACCCTGCGTATACCAGCTGGAAGACATTTTTAATTTGTAAATAGGACTTTTAAAGTAGCAATACTAGGTAACTTATAGGTTCACGTTCAGATAATTTTATTGAGTAATTTGTAGATAATTCTAGACAAGTTTTACCATAACTATAAAGTATCAATTTTCATTGATTTATGGTACATTATTTTCCCGGGTGTTCAATTGAAATCAAGTTCTTTTCAATATGATTATTAGTTTTCATTTATTTCCATTAACCAGTTTATATTATAATAGTTTTAATTATTATAGTTTTAGGTGTAGGCACCGTTTTANGCTCAAGACTGGTTTGACTCTACGGCGCAAAGCGCAGCGCGATTCCAAAATTCCATTAAAGCAGCGGCATATTTTAAACCGAGACTTGGCATCACGATTCAAAGGGGAAATGCTATCAGTGTTCTGGGAACATTACCCTGCGCTGATCAACTGGAGACATTTTTAATTTGTAAATAGGACTTTTAAAGTAGCAATACTAGGAAACTTTTAGGCTCACGTTCAGATAATTTTATTGAATAATTTGTAGATAATTCTAGACAAGTTTTACCATAACTATAAAGTATCAATTTTCATTGATTTATTTTCCCCGGTGTTCAATTGAAATAAAGTTCTTTTCAATATGTTTATTAGCTTTTATTTGTTTCCATTAACCAGTAGCATTTTTAATTTCATTTACGCATTCAGCACAAGTCACTGCCAGCAATAAAAACTGATCAACTTCGACCGACGTCGACTCACCACATCTGGGATTCTGTCCTGTTTCAACAGTTCAAAGTTTGCATCGTTCAAATTGCTGCTGGCAAAATCGAATCTGAAAGACGAGAAAACATAAATCAATATGTCGCAAAGCGCAGCCAGAATCCAAACACGTATCACATCCAAAAAAAATACGGATATTCAATATAAAGCCACACAGCAGAATAAAATTGTGATATTATTGAAACGAGTCCAGAAAATAACCGAATCCATCAGCACTAAGAATTTACTCAATGAAAAGTGAAAATTAGAGATAAAGAGAGAGACTAGTATATTTCAAAACATATAAACAATATTTACAGTTGGCATAATACGGCATTAATTACAATTTACATTGAACTAGACGTATGTTTGGAATACCACTTCTTGATGCCTATGACATTGTATACTTATTAATTTTTATTAAACACTTTTAGGAAAGCCTGATCTCAAACCGGGATAGTAACCAAATTATATTTTCTCTGCATAATTAATATTCTTTATGATTGCAAATATTCGAAATTGTAACATGTCGTATATTGTATGTTTGTCAAATTTTAATTTCCTTTATAAACAGATATTGAGAGCAATGGTTTGACTGCAAATTTTAGTTTCGTTTTCATCACGATATATTTTACCAATCTCGGCCTATAATGCAAGCTCAAGATTTCGAGTGAGATCCGAAACCAAACGCGTTCGTGGGTGGCAGACGATCATATCTTATCACATCATAAACAATCAAATTAAATTTTCTATGGCAGATTTAGATCGTCCCTATAGCACTCGCACGCTTTTCCCCAATGTCTGGAAGGATTTTGTGGTTGGTCCGGAATCCGGACGGAGGATTGAACACGCAGCGTGTCCACGAAAAAAATGGGAAAGAAACTTTGATTTAAATTTTAAATAGTTCAATTATCCACAAAATGTAAAATGGCTTGAGTCTTGATTTCGGTGGTATACAGTAATTCAATCAATTAAGAAATGAAATTAAGCAATGATGTCTATAAACGAAAGCCGTTGTTTCACAATCAGACGAATAAAAGAAGAGTTGAGGAACTGCTTTGAAAACTGGTGCGCCGCATGTGGGCGAAACCTAATTCATACTCGATAAGAATAAATAAAAAAGTTACAACGGTGTTACGAATTGCTACACAAGCGCTATGGTGTGTGCGACGGCTTAACAAAATTCGCGAGAGAAGGCACCTCGCCCGAGGAGAAATTATGATTCCAGGCCCGGCTTCGCAAAACAACAACTATGAGATGTCTTTGCAATGCGTCAGTAAAATTAATCATAATAATCTCCAGCAAATTCCTGACGTTCCTACGAGGTGCTCGTACGACCAACGCAGGTCGTCGCCATTGTGTTGTTGTCAGGACGACCAGAGTCAATCTCGTTCGACAGCCTACCGGTGTTTATCTACAGCGGGACGGTGATTTCGAAGCGATAACAACAATAATAGCATTTTTGCCAGACATTAATATCTCTGCGAGATGGAATAGTTTGACAAGACCGAGATGCATTCCGAACCCTTTGGCCATCTAATGAGACCATTTTCGTATACCTACCCAAGAGCAGTGTCTCCAGCGTTGAGAAGGTGCCCAAGGTGGGTTCGGCAGTGCAATTGGACGTCGGTCGTGCCCATGTCCCGGGCTCGCATGAGATAAACGTCCGCAGAAGTGAACTGGAAGTTACACAGAAAATTGCAAACAGTGTCAAAAAATGTAGAATCGACCTTGGTATGCAGCTATGTAGGTCTACAACATCAATAGACTCCATTGATTAGCATGGTATTGCATTCTACGCATGAGACCTGCAGATAACGGCCACCTTCAAAGGAATGTAAATTGGCCTTTATAGACAGGTGGTAATCGTAGTCAAATAAAAATCTTAGAAAACATCCCTATGTACTTCTATCTATTGCCTCGACCATTTCAGACAGCTGGCTCCTATACAGAACTGGCTGCTAAAGCAACTTCTAACCATAAACGCGTAAAATAAGAGCAAAAGTAATTTCTTTCAATTGTAACAAATCAAATCAGTTGACCCAAACAGGCACTCTATTAAGGTTTTATATTATGTGAAATCAACTAAATTAGAATCTAGAGGTCTTTGCATGTTAGAGCGCATGAAAAACAAACATCGTTCTTCAAGGTCTGCCAATGATAACGGGAAGGAGATTTTCGGGTGTGTTTATAATCCACATCGACTTTAATGACCTTCGCATGTCTCGCTTTAGAAGTACCACTTACATGACGCCGTTGCTACCCAACCGCATACAATGGCATACCATTCCATTCTGCATTCTTATCGCGCAAAGAAAAATGTTTACAGTTGCAAGATTAAATAAAAATGTATCCTCGATTGATGCGGACAGATAAGACCGGCTGTTGTCAAACAGGATCAAAGGATAACCCGATGATTTTATTGTTCGAAAAATTACAGATTCGTTACGATTGGACGATCGCCTTCCACGCAAACATGTTTGCCAGGCCGAGGAACAAAACAACGAGGCGTGGACTGGCGTAGAGACGAGATGGTTGCGGGCAAAGAATTTAAATATCTGTGTAACAGCTCTCACATCCAGGTGGGAGAAAGCAAGCGGGCGTGTCCCTACGGCTGTTGGAGAGCTGCTTGGCATACCTCAGTAAGTAACAGTAGCCACAAAAAGCTCTTGATCAGCGAGAAGAAATCACAAGAACAGAAACACAGCATTTGATTGCTCAGAAACCAAGGGAGCCTGACGCATTTAAAATTTGATCGAGCCCTACCAGATTAAAATACAAGAAAATCGTGCCTGCAATGCAGCGTAAAATTCTTCAATAAACGTTCAAAAGAAAGAATAATGGATGGCAAATAATGTAACCGCAACGATAAAAACACGAGGCTATAACAATGTGGATCACTCCGAGTAGACTACTCTTTAAAAATCGAGAAGAAATTCAGCGAAAACTGCACGCTACATAATTAAACTAATTTGAACCCCCACGCGGAAACATGGGACCAACCAAGGACCCGACAAAAGTGATGATTTCATTAACCAGAATGTTACTAATCGCTATAACAAATAACAACGACCAAAAAAGAGAATATCTAAGCCATAGTCATGGTAACCCTACATGTCTCATGCAACATACCTTATTCTGATTGGTGGTCGAGCGTTCACGTGACACGTCCGCTTCCAGGATAACATACTCGGTCAGTTGTTTACCGTTGCAGATGCTAGTGAAAGGCGCACGCCAGTAGACGGTCGGAGACAGCTCAGCGACTGAAACGACACGAATAATCAAAGGTCGTATAGCATACCTACCTCTATCTAACGACCACTACCTGTCCACTGCGGTCATCGAGTGATTGTTGTTTTGCAATACCAATGTAAATTAAACCTGTCTACAATGGTCACCTCTGGGACCTGTGAAAAATGACCTCTATAGACAGGTGCCCTTTCTGTCCATGATGATTTCTATAGAAAGTGCCATTTTGGGGTTATGAAGAGTGGCCTTTATACATAAGTGGCTGCTCTATAGAGGTGACCACTAATACAGGTTTGACTGTACCACTGTACCCTATAACGCACGTAGGATAAAACATAATGTTCTCTTCATAGCAAAACTCCAGCATTGATTTACTGGCACGTCTCATCACCTTTGAGGGTTTGTGGATCCAAGAAGTAAAGATGATTTGTGACTTTGTAGCAGACAACCAATTGCCTGGAGCAAGAAGCAACACGATACACGGCAGTTAACAATATATACACTGACTAGTACCTATCTTTAGAAAACAACCTGTTTCTTCTTTCAATGATCAAATTTCTCAAAATAAACATCGAGTCTTGGGAAGAACCAGAGCAGTCTTCACATTTGTGGACAAGTATTTGTACTAAACTTAGAAATACAATGGGATTTTCAAAGGCAGGATCATGCCAACACCAGACAATCAATCGATCAATCAATCAATCCGGCAATCAATCAATCCGGCAATCAATCAATCAATCAATCAATCAATCAATCGATCAATCAATCAATCCGGCAATTAATCAATCAATCAATCAACAAATCAATCAATCAACAAAACCAATCAATCAATCAATCAATCAAGAGTGATAAATCGTACCCAATGTTTCCAAGGGATCTGGCTAATTTCGCTGGGAGACAAACGATGTCGTCCTGTAGAAGAAGCAGCCCCGCACAATTAAAAATTTTGCACTTACGGAAGATCAGAACTATCTCGCCCACAAATTAATCCATACTGTATGAATTTAGGAGCACTTTCTTGGATGCCTGTGTTGCAAACCTATCGTACCAGAATACGAAGCTTTGGTCTCTAGTTTTACCCAGTCTAATTTAAAATATGTTGTCATATTTTCTGAAATCATATTAATCAATTTAAAGAAATTCTGAATAATTCTGTGGAGAAAAGGAAAGATCAATTTTATCTCAAGAATTACGTATTATCTTCCATTACAAACATCATTTCTCATCAAAGTGTCAAGTAAATTGAGTGGCAGTTCGTGGTCGTACCTTGCAAATGGGTGCAATCTCAACGCTGAATGTAAACTTATAATTGTATGTGTTGTTGTGAATGTCATGAGAAATCAATTGTTCGGAGGTTTTGTATCTAAGATGTAGAAGCACAGAAAGTTACAAAACAAAGATGGTAACCATGTCGATATCATACAACTAGTAACTCAATGCATCAGGTCGAGAACCATGTATGGCAGACGATAAATTGAACAGAACCTCACATAACTCAAACTAATGTCAAAACTGTTGCGAGGGATTACCCAAATGAACAAAGAAAAGTGGTATCTTAACACAGGTGGTCACTTGGGACAGGTAAATTGCATTGTTTGAGTCTTTAAGGGACCACTTTCAGGCAGTCTCTTAACATTGAGCCTACAACTCGAGGGTGGTCCTTTAGCACAGGTGGTCACTCTGTACAGGTAAATTGCATTGTTTGAGCCTACTATTTGAGAGTGGTCTCAGATGGTTATAAGGCCTGCATTGTACGAGCGTGCCAAACTAAATGCAATTGAGGTCGCTCCAATTGCTTATTTGGGCGCCTCCTTGTCATACAGTTGAACATAATAAGGCGTGCTGCTAAAATTTGCATCAGGAAGGGGAGGGTCACAGAGAATTTAACACCAAAACGATCAAACTCAGGAGGTGGATAGGTGTCGAGTTACTGTTTTTAGAAATTGTTGGTCGTTTTCGCTGTCATCAATCGTATCGACGAATAGGTCGCATTTTCAGCAACAACATAGAAGACATTGCACTGTCTCTTCTCAGGGAAAGTGAAGAGCAGCAAATGGAATCAATAGGCAACATTTTTCTCCCAGGTGGTTGAATTTTTCAGAAATAGGAAATATCTATCTGCCATGGCTTGCACACACTTATTTATGTAATTGCTATAGTGTTGGGGAAGCCTTTTCAAGAAATTCTGGCAGTCGATTGTAATGCTTTTGCTCGAAAAACGGAGAAGCACTAGAAGCATTTGGCATGCTTGAGCCTGGCGTGCCAGCGAAATCGGTGCGCCCTAAATCATTAAATGCGAGCTCAACTGGATCATACGAGGCGCGATATCAGCGTGCTTAATTCGAATTGATGAATATAGTTAGTTGAGGACGCTCGAATAACGCAGGCCTACGACAGATTAATCGGTACAGCTATTCATATACAACATTCATCGCTGTTGTTGAGACACAAAATATCTAAAAATGTAATTACAATGTAAATTATATCTTACCTTGAAGGAACAACACCTAAGAGGAAGTCGACTAATTTTCGAGCATCTTGCTTTGTGGCATAAAACAAGTCAAGCCCGTCTGTGAGGAAAACACCACATGAACAACAACAGAAACTATAGTTTACAAAATGCAGTATTTTGGAACACAAATATTTGTCAGAAACTGAGATTGCTCAAAGTACAGAAAAAGTGGTGCGCCTTGGGAGTCGAACCCACAACCTTTGGGTTGCCGGTCCACTGCTCTGCCGTTGAGCTAGACACACCCTCGTTAATCTGCACAGACAATATTGGGTTTATGAAGGAGCTGGTTTTACCTACCAAAGTTATACTAACAGGGTCGACTATACCAATAAGTCTTCTTGAAACAAGCTAGCAGAATATTTGAAGGACTGCAATCACGAACCGAAACAGTTTGCCTAACGCTTAACAAACAGTACCTCAAAGAATTTCTTCCTAGTTCATTGAATTTGACTTGGGAGGGAAGCGTCTGCTATGCAAGAGTTTCGTGCCAGAAGATTTTCACAGTTGAAAGATGAACAAGCAATGAAGAAAGAGGGATCTCAGCAAATGTATGTTGAAGGATGGGTTTAATTAATGGACTTACTTACTTAAGATCTGTGATTGATTGATTCGTATACAGTCAAACCTGTATTAGCAGCCACCTCTATAGAGCAGCCACCTGTGTATAAAGGCCACTCTTCATAACCCCAAAATGATACTTTCTATAGAAATCAACCTGGACAGAAAGGCCATCTGTCTATAAAGTTCGTTTATAGACCATTATAGACAGGTTTCACTGTATGTCTATTATCAAAGATCTCGAACGTAATCGAATGACGCGAACTATCATATGTTTGATCATGTTTAAATTATGATAACATTAAAAGTATTGCATGAATCAATAAGAAAGTTTATCTCGCATTGAGGTGGAATATGTATGCATCGTCACTCAACAACATGCCTTGATTCATCATACCGTGATTTTGCTTGATATTGACTGAGTTGCTATGGGCACTGTGCTTGATAAGCAACTGTTCGAGATAGAAGAATGTCTTGCGATGAGATGCCTGCAATCGATATTAAGAACAAAGTGAAACAGCACAATCAAACACAGTTGCCTTCTCAATTGCCCCGTCTTAAGAACTAATATCTGAACTGCTTATTAGTGCATATGGACTATCAAGGCAATTTCATTGTCAATGGTCTGAGACTGTAAATGTACAATACTCAAAGCCGGATAGAAGAAAACGGGGTCGTAGGCTTAGGTGCCCCCAAGGGCTGTTATCATTTGTCATTGATGGACGATTCCTTCATGGGGAATCTGGGGGCCCATTGTCATAAAATCTTTTATTTATAATTGCAGATACTGTATAATTATGAATACAACACGTATCGTATATATGCCAAAACAACAATTTACCTCACTAATTTCCAACTGAGAAAATACAACATAGCAATGATTGTACAAGATTTAGAAAGTATCTGAGGAAAACTGAGGAAATGGGGAAACAAAAGTGTATAGCATAACAACCAACGACATCTACTAATTATCAACGAATTCTGTTGCCTTACTTTCTGTCTGATTTGAACAACAGCCTTCCAGAAATCTTTTGCTTCTCGGCGATGACAATTTTCGCACATTTGGTATTGAATTACAAATTCGACGACAAACGTCTGCTCCAGAATAGTTGATCCAAGGACCTGAATCAAAATGTGGCGATTGCTAAGGTGAAAACATGCAAAAACATGTAGGCCTGAGGGCCTATTTACATGAGCTGGGCCAACCAGGCTAGAATGGCTGACATTGTTGAGTGAGATTGTTGCCTGGGTTTCACTCACACCCAGCAAAGTAGGACAAATTAATTCGGTGGTAGTCTGGAGTTGAATTAACTATTGATAATCTAAATATTGTGCATTTGAACCCTTAAAACTGTCATCGACAGGGGCCTATCTAGACTAAGGGCCAGTTCAGGGGGGCGAATGATCTTACATACCAGGATGATCCTGGCACCTAAGATGATGCGGCTCCATTGTTTACGCGAGTTCAAAAGGGAAGGGGATCCTCTTGAGAGGGACGAATCATCCAGGCGAAGCGAAGTGCTATTCACTTCGCTTCCCTCTTGTGAAAGGTATTTGGGCGGATGATCCTGGCAATTCAAACAAGTTCTGTTGAGCCCAGGCTACAGAGTTTTCGCACAAGAGTTGTGTTGATAGTTAGTGCGCTGTCGCTGTTCATGCCTGTTCCAAAGATTACTACCTGTTTTTCGTTATCAATATGGACAATATGGGCAGCATATTTTTGACAGTTGACATGAATAGTTTATCTGATAATGGAACTCTGCAAACTGAGCTTTCTCAAGCTACTCCGCAACAGCGAGGGCAATGCGGACCGGTCGGATTGAAGACAAATTCACATTGAAATGAAATTGCGCCATAACGCGCATGCGTTCAAATCTCTCTCTCTGGTTCATCAGGAGTCACACATTTGCCTTGCGAAAGCGAGTGAATTTTCACTCCTGCTACACGGGATCATCCGGGTAGGTAGAATCAATTGCCCCCTTGCAAGCAGGCCCTAAGAGCCTGAAGCATGTGTTTTGAGAGTCTACTGGATAAAAAAACCGTGGATGTCGCACACTTGACCTAGATGTCAGAAGGACTAGGAATGAATGGAAAACTTTGGGTTGAAGTAAATAAAATCTGCACTAAATGAAAAGATGTATGATCGAGGAGAGACATTCTCTCATGAGTCATGATACAGCAGAAGAGAACGTCTTTCCTCTATCTTTCAAATTGGATAACTACAACATGTATCTGCGATCAATACGATAATGTCTTCTGTTATGAAAGTCAGGTTTTTACCTCTTTCTGTATGGTAAGCTTGACCTTGATGCGCTTCGAATGGGGTTCTGTCCACACAAATCCAGCATCAATGAGTCGAACCTACAACACAAGTCAAATCAATTGAACTGCTGCTTATTTTGTCTCTTGGAAGTTACCATATTTCATATCTTATTACTTTCAACGTCATCTCATCACCCAGTGCTTCTACAGAGAACGTTTGGCTTGTCAATGTCTTCATCTTTAGAGATTTCACAAGGTATACAGTCAAACCTGTATTATCAATCACCTCTTAGAGCAGCCGCCCTCTTATAAAGGTAATTTTCCTCGGGTCCCAAAGGTGACCATTACATATAGACAGGTTTCACTGTACAGTCAAACCTGTATTAGCGACCACCTCTATAGAGCAGCCACCTGTGTATAAAGACCACTCTTCATAATCCCAAAAATGACCCTTTCTATAGCAAGTAACCTTGACAAAGGGCGACCTGTCTACAAAGGTCATTTTCCTCAGGTCCCAAAGGTGACCATTATAGACAGGTTTCACTGTACCATGGTACTTAATCCTACCCTCTGGTTTGGGAGTAGCATGTGCTGATTTGGGAGTAGCATGTGCTGATTTGGGAGTAGCATGTGCAGTTTTCTATGGAACAACTTGAAAATTCTGATCATTAAAACTAACCCACCCGGGCACGGCACAGTGTCAATATCATGACAGATTGCATATATCTCAAATGAATAAATGATGTCATAGTACCACAATTTTATGGGCAAAGAAGTCACATTTGCGCATTTAATATTCATTGCACTGATTCTAGGGATGAGCCGATAAGGAAATTCACCAACTATTGACGCCAATATATGTTAACAGAGAAATAAATTTAGTAGAGAAATTTATAGGCCCTATCAATAAAAGAAATATTAAGAAACAAAAAATTATGAAGGAAAAAAACTCAATCAAATAGATAATAAATTTAACGGTAGCATTTTATTTATCCCGAAACATGTTCAACATGGATCGGCAGCTAATTGTCTTCATTAATTAAGCCAGTTTTGGGTTGTGGCCAGTGCTGGGAAGAACTTTGTTACAAATAACAAAGTTACAAGAAATCGTTACTTTTTCAGTAACTTGTAACTGTAGGCCTAACTAGTTACTTTAGAAAAAAGTAACTTATAAGTTCGGTAACTTCATGCTTTCAAGCTGAGTAACGAGTAACTTTTAGCTATTTTGTCAGGTAAAGGTAGAAGTTACCACAACAACAAAACTTGGAGGATTACAGGATGCGATTGCATTGATTTGTTTAGGAATGATCTGTTGATGACCATGAAATTCTGCCCTCTTTTTTTTCCCGGCGCTGTTCCGCTTGTACTGTATATTGGCATTCTGATCCACAAGTGGCACTGCGAATAACAACTTGATACGCCAATAACGTCCTTCTCGAAACACTGCGCCGTTGCTTGATTCGTTTTACAAGACAATGGCACAACGCACATGTGCTATGCTAATCAAACCAACTGGTTGTTGACCTTTGTTCTTAGAACCAAGAGAGAACAATAAAAGTTGCTTGATGGCGTGGCAGAGTATTGAATTTCAATCGCATAGGCAGGACGAAATGATGTCAACAAAGCAATTCTTGCATCTGTGTTGAATAATGTCTAAATTTTGACAGCTGCGCTCCGTGAGCAAACAACGGGCAACGAAGTGAGTCGACGAAAGAATGAAAATTATTATTATTATTTAGCGGTGATGAATGAAATTGTCCCCAGACATCAAAGTGCTACTTCGACGGACGCCTTTGAAGTGGGAGTAGAGCAGTTGCAGCACAGCGGACAAGCCAACTTTGCATATAGTTGTAACATTAACAATTACGACGTCAAGGAGCGATTCCATTTCACCCTAATGCGTGTCTTTAGATATTTCATCTGCTTGTTCTGCTGAGCAAAAGTACTTCTAAAAGGGAGTAGCTGGACTTTCGTCGGTGCTAAATTCCAGGCCTGATGCTGTGATTTGAGCTGTTTCGGAAGATGTGCGCCAAACTTGTTGCCCTTCGAACTCAACAACGACAAAATTTTATGTCAGAGTAACTTGTAACTTGTAACTAGTTACTTTTGGCCCAAAGTAACCTTCCAAAGTAACTTGTTCAGTCGCAAGGAAGTAGCTTGCAACTAGTAACTAGTTACTTTACATGAGTAACTTTCCCAGCACTGGTTGTGGCATAACAGAAAATTCAAGCAACTTTGGATTATATAAAATCAACACACTTGCCTTAGAGAGGCCTTTCAACTTCTTCAGACAAACAGAAAGTAACTCCCTCGACTCTAAAGCACAGTGAATCCAAGCTGTTGGCGGTTGGAGGTATCTGATTGAAAAGATAATAATAAGAAATCTATTGGAAACCGAGATTGTTCATCACAGAAAAGCTAAATGGCGTCGTGGGAGTCGAACCCACAACACCTGGATTGGCGGTCCACCACTCTACCATTGAGTTAGACCCACCCTCGTTAGTCTGTACGAACATTCTCCCTTTAGAGCTGCGAGTGAGCCTGATTACGATGTCGTGTACCAGCTTTGGTAACACGAACCGCTTTCCTTTTACGAATCACCATGTGTAGCTTTGCAGAATGTCAGTGTAAACCATATACTCTCAGGCGCGGATACAGGGGGCGTCTGGTACGTCTCAAGACGTACATAAATTTCCGCTGAATTTGTCAAACAAAGGA
>OFHS01000475.1:0-22521 GCA_900245855.1 Calvadosia cruxmelitensis
AGATTGCTAGCAAGGAAAGTCAACGATCTTCAGGCATTAAAAGCACCATCTACAATGCTGTGCGCCAACCTTTAAGAAATGTGAATGTTGCGGAAGATATTGCTCCCCATTTATTGCAAATGTACCCACAAGTTCAATACTCACAAATCTGGGATATGTCGCTCCCTCTTCAATTTGTAGAGTCAATATTTGGAGAAGTCGCAAAAGGGAGCTTACTTTCGTACCAGCTACCAAAACCACCATGCAACGCTGCAGATGGCATTATTCAAATCAAGGAAGCCCCGACTCCACCCCTGTTTGATTTACCGTTGCTTCAGAGAATGGTTGAGTCGCCATTGACATATGAGTGTGCTTGTTTGTATAGCAGCATACAGTGCACGCTCGAACAATCCAAGCAATATGAATTAGAGACTTGTGACCAAGGGGAAAGCACTGAATGGCATGCTCTTAGAAAGCACAGACTCACTGCATCAAAATTTAAAAGAATCTGCTCTCGACGGGGTGACTTTGAGAAGCTGGCGAAAAGCCTCCTGACTAGCCTAATAAATCAGTCAGAACTGCTTCAATGACCCATGGGATTGAGACAGAGCCAAAAGCAGCTGAATGCTACTCAAGAACATTTGCCCCTAATGTATACATTGCTGGGTTGGTAATTAACCCATGTGCACCTTACCTAGCTTATTGGATTTTTCAGAATAAATGATGATGATGATGATAATAACTAGCTGGTCCGCGCTGTTAACGCAGCTGCGTCCAGCGTCGTTGCTTCGCATTTGGGCTGAGGTTAATTAGTCCAATACAAATCACAGTTCTTCGTTTTAGCCCATAAAGCAGTATCTCCTACCTGCACATAGAAAAATCAACTTTAGGAACATTAGAAATAGGTGGTCCGACCTGCTACACCGATTCAGACAGCGTCGAATGCTGCGCATTAACGGCTCCGTTATATTCTGTACCAATTTGCATTGTTCAACTTTGACCTGGTTTGAGCGTTGGCACTGAGCAGTGTGTTTCGAAAACCGTGGACAGCCAGAGCCGTGTTGTTTCCCAAAGGTCGGAAAATTGGTACTTGCCAATGAGTGGCAGGTGCCAGGTTTTGAATAGACCGACAAACATACAGACAGACATTTGTGAAATATTAATAATAATTGTCTTCTGTGATTGGTTGTTTGATGAGGGGGCCCTGGAAGTTGGTCAACAGACAGCACACTGACCATAGCTGTTGGATTGTTCCAGCCAAACTCAGTGAGATGGTGGAACGCTTTGAATCGCCTGATTGCCCTTTCAACGTGTACCCTCATGTTTACAATTCGTTCGTTGTGCAGGACCTCTTCTTTGGTAAATTGATCTTTCTTTTCCTAAAAATTAGGAATTTCAATCTTGCAGCCAAATGGGGATAACAGTGACTCAATTTTGAACCCTTTGTCTACCATGACTCTGTCACCTGGTTCCAGGAGATCCAATATACAAGATGCCGATGTGATGGCAATATCTGATATGCTTCCTGTATACAGCATGCTGACAAATGTCACTAAANACCAGAGGGTGCTATTCCAACTAGCCCTTTGAGTGTTGTTGTTCCCTTGTAGTGGGAGTAGAGCTCTGAATTTAGGACCATACGCGAAGGAGACTGAGTCTTCAACTCTGTGCAATCGAGAATAACCCGTGTGTGGGGTGATAGTTGCCTGAATGAAGCTGGCAGATGCTTTCTCACTTGATCCCTTGATGGCCACAATGGTTGAGATCCTAGTACACAGTATAAAAATTTGCCCAAGACGTTGTATTCCTACTGACAGTAGAATGGTGGATGTGAAACTTGTCAGCTAACTCCTGGTTATAGGATCCAAGTTTCACCTTGTGCAGGAACATAAACAGTTGGTCAATAATTGGGAGCTTTTGATTGTAATTATAGTCGGCCATGGTCATCGATAGAAACGCATCATGCCTCTTTTTCTTGTTCCATGTCGTCATTTCTGCTTCGTGGTTGTAAATTGCATTGTAAAATGCTACAAACACTTCATATCTACGGAAGCCAGTGTAAACGTCATAAGCTCTGGATTCGATGAAAACCTCTGCAATCCAAATCTTTCTATTTCCAATTGCTCGACTCTTGCTTCAAGAATCTGAATATGTTCTGAAGCTTTGGCAAGTTTCTCTTCTGTGGAAAGAGAGGGTTAACAGTAGTCATGATCCATTTGCATGGTTTGCTCACTCATGTCATCTGATTCTGCCCGATCCACAGATGATTCAGCCCTAGAGAAAAGAAACACAATAATGAAACATAATCACTAAATGCATAGAACACCATGAAAGATGGGAATGGACCTACATATTGCTTGAGGTGTACTAAGTTTAAAGTAATGGATTCATGATACAGATAACAACCATCAACCAGGATTGAGACGATCAACATACCATGGCATTGCTTCTGCTTGGTCCAAAGACAATCTAACTGCAGGAGGTTTTCTTCGAGGCGTGTCCTGTGTCGTCCAAGCAAATATCGAAGGCACAGTACCAGGTTTGAGTTTTTTCATTCCAGAAGGAGTCCATTTATAGTCAGTTGACTTGAAATGATCGGAGCACACGTGTGTCGTGACTGTAACCTACATAAAACACATTTATAGATGAGTATTATCCAACTATAAAAACGATCGAAGTCAAACTAACAGCTGCTTTGACCTTCAAGGCAACATCTTGTGTCACTCAACTGTACCTTGAAATATGCGCCTTCGTCTAGCTTAATCGCGACGATCCATTCTTTTTTCCTCAATCGATCCTTAGGAAAACGATGGAACGATAAACTACTCCCATTCGATGCATTTTCCATATCCTTTTGCCGCCAATTATTGGTACAACGAGGAACACAACAGTGCGCCATCACGATCAACTCAGCNCAAGAATGCTTTTACAGTGACTGCCTCGCTTTGACGAAGCCTCGAAAAAGATGTGCAATGACCCTATGCATCGATAGTTTTCACTTTACCAGAGGGAGGGGAAACAGCCGCTCCCTCTTGACCCCTCATTGGTCAACTGTACATCATGTTAAAGGGAGAATTTCAGAACAGAACAGAACACAGTACTCCTTCTGTAGATACTTCACAGATAAGAAACAATCGGGACAACCCAAGGTCGAACACATGCACAGAACAGAACAGGTTCAGCAACTTTACAACATCGCTCGCATTCGACTCGGGTTACAATATATGACTCGGATTACCGTTAGGAATATCGTATTTTGCCATGTATAAGTCGACCCCTATTTTCAGGCAAAATTCTAGAAAAACACTAATGCCCATGTATAAGTTGATTGCAAAATTAGGCACTCGACACAAGACTCCACCGGTATTTGCATGATCAATCGAAATTTGTTGGGGAGCAGTAGAATGTATGACGATGGCTTTCCTCCCACTTCTGTTGTATTTTAACGTTTTTTGTTGGGGTTCTAGGAAGTAAACAAATAAATACATAATGCACAAGTGAAGGGTCCACTTTTGCAGGAGTAGGAATTTGATGTTGGTTTGTACATCTGCGTTGATGGTGTAGTGGTTAGGACCTCTGGTTCTCATCCGAGAGGTCACAGGTTCGAGCCCTACCCGGAGCACACAGTTTCACTCTTCCGGAAAATAAAAGAGTAGCACTTCGATGCGAGAGAAACAAGAGCGTAGTAGGGCATCTGCCTTGGTGGGCTAGCCCCCCGCCCTGCGTTCAGGTCGAAAGACCCTCCCAGCCGAAGAGCTGAGAATCGGGGATCAGCGCCGCTCGTATAGCGAAGCAGGCTCGCCTGCGACACTGACGCGAGTATCTTTCTTTCTTCTTTCTTTGTACATCTGCTTGAAACACGTTCAATTTATATGTTTCGCAACGGAGCATTTTTATTTTAATTCTTATTGGATATCAACCAAGTGTAAGCCAGCCATTTGCTCTGAAACTGCTATAAATTCTAAGAACTATAATTTTTGTCAAAGCAGAGCCAAACTTCATTCTCTCCTTCCATCTCCGTTGCACACAGCGCAAAGAACACATGCGTTCTTTGCTTCATGAATAGCCACACACACACACATATGAATTTGTTGAAAGACTGATGTCTCTGACGCAGAGAATAGTCACCACAGAACAAGTTTTATCAGTGTAATATAAAGATCTACCAACGATTGTGAACATTACCTGCGAATGAAGATTACAACTGCATGCGTCTAATATCAGTTACCTAGCAACGGTTAACCACAGGGAGCACAAAGTGTCCACAACTAATTCTAACGCTCCCACTTAATGGTTATCTTGTTAATAGTTAAAAACGTTTGTTATTAAACCTTAATATTAATCAAAACAAATAAATCATTACTCATCATCGTCCAGTGAAGCATGTAGTAAGTTAGGTTGATACTACGTTAATTAAATTCCTGAATTTCTCAAACTTCTCACGAGACTGTCCCTTAGTGAGTACATGGGCTATCATGTCCTCTGTTGGACATTACTGTACTTTGATTTCCCCGTCGAGGACCTTCCCTCGCACAAAATGATAGCGGATGTCAATGTGCTTCGTGCGTTGATTTCCGGAAGAGTTTTCTGCCAAGAAGATAGCACCTTGATTGTCTTCTTTGATTGACGTTGCATCATCCGCGTCAAATAATAAGCCATGGAGAAGACGCTTCAACCAAATTGCCTCTTGCGTTGCCATGGAGAGTGCCATATACTCTGCCTCTGTTGCCCATGGATTGTAGTTAGGCGTGCGATCGCACGCGCACGCCTGGCTTGAACTTGGCGCGCTGTCGGTCGCACACCTGCAACACAGCTTTATTTATTTATTTTATTATAATTTTTCTCTGGAATTATCTCTCTGGTATGTCTTGGCTGCACAATTGATTACATTTTAAAACACTTGCAAATCTTGAGAACCCCGCAGCAGTTTCGTCGCGTTGCTGTTTGTTTACATCAGTTTTACGGCTTTTGAAATTCAACACCTGTTCATCATTTGAGCTAGCTATTGTTCTAGATGTAAAGGTCACGCCATTATCTTTTGATGGGAAATTCATGTGATTCAGTGCGTGATCGATCCACCACAAAGCTGGAATACATAGCCGGATGTTGACCTTCGATCATTTGGATCTCCTCCCCAATTTGCGTTTTAGGATAAGTATGTTGAGTGTTGATGAAAGGACAGAGGCAAATAGGTGTAGTTGGATATATAATTGTGGCAGATACGACGGAGGGTAGCCAGCCCATCCGAAGGCTCGAGAGTACAGATTGCAAGAGAGTTGACATTACAAAATACAAGACATTTATAGCGACTGACGGAGGGCGCTGATTGGCGGTCTGAGTTGTGACGTAAATGCTTGATGAGACCGCCACAGATAGCTGGCCTTTCCTCAAGACTGACTGAAGTAGCCTTTCCAATTCTCGCAAGCAAAAACAACCACGAATACTTTCCAAAATGTTTGTTCTAGGACCTGAAACAATTATTTTGCAATTCACCACACAATAGTTCTTTCCCCTGCTGCGGCCCTGCGGACAACAATAGCGCCTTTGTTTAGGGGAGAGCGGGGTAATTTGGGACACTTTTCAGTTTTTCCATCATAACTTCGTCTAGCGTTTGTCAAAATTAATAAAACTGATATCGTAGGAAAGGTCATTGCTTCAATTCAAAATTACAAACAGTTCATAGATATTCCACGAAGTATCTAAAAGTATCAAGCGAAAATGTATTGCCTGCTCAGTGGGGGTAAGTTGTATGGAACGCCATAGCTGCCTTAAGTGGTCGACCTTTGTGTTGGGTGGTGGTGAAATCGTTACGCGTGGTACTTTTCTTGCACTGCGTGGTGCTGTTTGCTCTCTGCGTGGTAATGAAATCACTTTGTTGTGTCGTTAAACCACTTTGTGTGGTGGTGAATTCGTTTCGTGTGGTGCTTAAATCATTTCTTGTGGTACGAGAATCATTTTGCGCTGTGCAGAAGCTGTTTCGTTTGGTAGTTAAATCATTTCGTCTGGTAGTGAAATTATGTTGTGTGGTGCGAAAACCGTTTTGTGGAGTGCAACAGCAATACTGACGTTTTCCGTTGTGTGTGGTGCAAAAACCATTTTGTCTGGTAGCGAAATCACTTTGCGCGGTGCAAAAACCTTTTCTTGTGGTAGTCAAGTCATTTTGTGTGGTAGTCAAATGATGTCCTCTGGTGCAATCACCGTTTTGCTTGGTGCAAAAATTGTGTGACGTTTTCCGTTTTGTGCGGTGCAAAAACCATTTCGCGTGGTAGTCAAATCACTTCGCGCTGTGCAAAATTCATGTCGCCTGGTAGTCAATTCATTTTCTGTGGTGCAAAAATAGAACTGAACTTTTTTGCGCAGTGGGGTGGCAAAATCATTTTGTGTGCTACAAACACCATTTCGCCTGGTAGTCGTTTTGTTCAGTGGGATTGCATTTGAATTACTGCCTTCATGCTGCGTCTCTGTCTCGCTCTTACTAATTATAATGATGCAACACGTTCGATTGACCTTGCGATGCCTCACGTGCTCGGAATATTCAGATCACATGACAAAAAGCTGCACCGTAATTATGTTTTTAAACTTGATCCAAAGTCCAAGTGAATAATTTCCAGTTTGTTGCTTGCTGAGAATGTCTAAATTCCAGCACCATGAAATATTCAATCGCACTATTCCAATTTCCAATTAAACTGCAATCTATATTGTAGTCTATATTGTCTCGACTTGCTAGTGTAAATTTGGCTGATATTGGCTGGCTGATTTCGCTATGGAGGAGATATTGCGGTAGTGTCAACTGGGTCATCTTTCTGGAAGATTTCGTCTCGAGAAAATCAATCCTTATGTCGTCTGTAAGCTGTCCCAGTCTGAGTTTCGAAACATAAGAATAACAAACGCCAGATCCATGATGGACCTACAAGTTTGCTGCTAAACATACGGCGAGCAACGGCCTGCAAGAGGGACAGAACCAGCGCTGGTGCACCCAAGTATTGCATTGCAAGAGCCACGCTAGAAGGTCTTCTTGATCAAGCATTCGCCATTAAGGAGATTGCTAACATTTTGTCGATTTCCGAGCGAACTGTATACAGAAGAATGAATGAATACGGATTGACAAAGATGGCTTTCTCTAATGTTAGCGATGACGCGTTAGATGAAGAGCTAAAAATATTAACGGAATCATTCCCACTTTGCAGCGAAAAGATGCTTAGAAAATTGCTCTTGGAGAGAGGAACTACAGTTACAAGGTCAAGACTGAGAGAGATCTACATCGTGTCGACGAATCCGGTACCAACAATAGAAGTAAACGCAGGCTTCAGAGGAAGTTGTACAACGTCAAAGGAGCTAATCACCTGTGGCATATTGACACAAATCACAAGCTCGTTCGCTGGTATTTTGTTGTATTTGGTGCAATCGACGGATTCAGTCGACTACCAGTGTCTTTGGTGTGTGCCAGCAACAATAAATCTGATACCATATTGAAGCATTTCCAGACGGCCGTCGCAATGTATGGATTACCAAGTAGGGTAATGTCGGACAAGGGAAGGGAGAACGTCCTGATCGCGGATTACATGCTACGAGAGAGGGGGCCTAATCGGGGAAGCATGATAACGGGCAAAAGCACCCACAATCAGCGGATTGAAAGATTATAGAGGGATGTTTTCCAGGGTGTCTTGTCAGTTTTCTATCACCAATTTTATGCAATGGAAGATTATCTTATTCTTGATCCACTGAATGAGGTACACATTGCTGCCCTGCGCTACATCTTCTCAGATAAGATCAATGTTAGACTGGACATGTGGAGTCAGGCCTGGTCACGACACAACATTCGAACTGTTGGAGCTCCCGTGGGGATTGAGGTAGCTGCCTCAGAGCTGGAAAGTTATGGAGTGGAAGGTGACACCGGAAGTGACGATATCCCGACAGCAGGTGACCGTCCAATCTTTAGTGCACCATTAAACTCATTGTCAGATGAGGATCTTCAGACCTTGTATCGAATGATACGCCCAGAATGGGAGACAATGAGCGATAGTATTGCAATATTTCGGGAAGCTGTCTGTGCCATAGAAAACTGTCATTTGCAAGCCGAGTGAATGGCAAGACATCTTGCTTGCATCCTTTTTAGGTAATATGCAAACGGAGAAGCAACACTCCCCAAATGCACGGATCATTATCATAATGATTGCTTTGTGATTACAATTCAGTAGCTTTGCATTGTATTTGATCTCATTGTTAGTCCAACAAAACAATAATTGTTATAAATAACTATAATAGCGAGACTCCGTCTTGCAGGGACAGGCGATACCGATGTGTTTGTACATTGATTTATTTGCTTTCAAATTGTTTTATATCGATCGCTTTTTAATAGAAGTTAATTGGTTTAGAATTGTATATTTGGTTGTACTGTTTTAGGAAAACCAGACATTGGTGTCAACAAAGAGCTATGTATACGACACTCCGGGTCGCTATTCTTTGTGGTACTGGCTTCTCACCAAGAAATTAACGCGGCAGGCAAATTCACGAGACAAATAGATCTCAACAACTCCTTGTCCGTAACGTGTACTAGGCCGTGGGCCCTGTAAGAAATAGCCCAATAAATAGTTAAATACAACGAAAACAGAGAATATTTACACTAAACCAAAATAATCGTTACAAAAAGCGTAATCATAAAAATTAAAAAGCGCTTGATCGTTGGGTAAGGGATTAGCGATAGAACCCATAGGCATTGTTAGCAAGTTGATGCAGGTGTTTGCTCTAGGCAGAAAACCTTCGGTCTCGATGAATTCCAATCTAGGGGCAACATCGTATCCCAAGACAGGAATTTCATTTAATCCAGAGGCAAATTGCAGAACTTTGCCAAGAGTCACATTGCCCCTTCTTCCACCTATAAAAAGAATGATTCACATTGTAGTCACAATTGATTTTCAGAAGATACATTTATCAAAACCAATTATCATTCAATCACTTTTGTTACAAATAATCATAGCAATTAACTCCAATTCACTGTTTCGAGAGTTAAACAGCAATCATGTTCACCTGCTGCTTCCCGAAGGTACTGGATGAAGCGGTTGCAGACGGCCCCCTCAAAATGACGACGATTTGAGCCTGCGGGGCTGAATTGAGGCTTTAACAGTTCGATGAGTGCTCTCATCGTCAAAAAGTTTGCAGTAGCCAAGAAAAACTCCTCCACCACTGGAAAGAATTCGTGCATCTGAAATAGTAATAAAGCTTCATTAAAGTTTGCAGATGACGTACATTGAGGTAATGATGCATGATTACTAGGCTATACATCATAACGATCGTTAGTAGTGCTCAGCGATCTACTTTGCGTTGGAATACCTGGTAGATTCCAATCTCTTGAAAACCTTTCCTCATGTGCTGGAGAGAGCGCTCTTTTAGTTCCTCTTTGCCAAGCACTTTATGTATTAATGCAGGAGAAAGAAATCTTGGCAATTTCCCATCCTGCAATATACTTAGCCCTGCAGATATTAGAGAATAGGTACACTGATACAATGGTATAATCTATAAAATAATAAAACAATAACAGTTCGATGCTATTTTTGGCTATTTCAGAACGCACATATGACAAACAGCAATGTAGATTTTTAAAAATGACGAGTTGCCAAGTTTCATTAATTGGTATATGAAGCAATGGCATTGCAGCTACCCTAACAGGAAATGCACGATGCTTACGATTCTTCTATATTATATTACATTACATTACAGTGTTATGTTATGTTATATTGCAGTCGACCTTAACAGCATGTTATACGATTAACCAGTTACTTTCTATGTGTGGTTTCAACTTTCAACTAGTATCGTAGCCTGTATTGTCCGATTTTGACATTATTTTATTATGCAAAAGTACTGCGTTAAGCACTGTTTACATTATCCTCTTGATAATAAATGCAACATATTATGATATTGTGCTGCTTTCAAGTTTGAATAGTATTGGATTCTCTACAGTAGCCCATATCAAATCAAAGGCAAGAGGCTATAAGTAGAGCAGTTAGCCAAAATATAATAATCTATCTGTTTTAAGGAGGCGCTCACCACACCCCTGAATGGCATACTAACAACTATCAAACATGACTACTAAATAGCAGCTACGCAATTCCTTACTTAAGTAATAATTAAAGAACATAATATGAGCATGTTGACAGCATGAAAGAATAACTCTAGTAGTTGCGTACCCATGACAATCGCGATCCACTCGTAGTCCGCGCATCGCTCTTCCTTTAACCCGTGGCCAAAATATTGTGTTTTAAATTCACGCAAGATCAACCTAAAAAATTCCTTTCTGGGCCCGCCAACATTGAATGCAACCTAGAATACATCCAATCCGTCCAATCAATAATTACTCACACATAAATACATTTGCTAATTATCAGACTGTTGGAGAAATCTATGCGTGACGTATGGCTCACCTCTCCATAGAACTGCACCTCCAGTGTGAAGAATTTATCTTCCAGATTTTTTATTTCTTCGATGCCAGTGCTGATTATATTTGCTCGGTCTACCATAATGTGATTTGTAGCACCTCGAGGTGGTTCGTGCTCATTCTGGACCTGCAGTGGTCTCCCACGAACGAGGTGCTTCTTGAAAATGCGCAACACATCCACGGCATTTTCATTGTTGCCCCTTTGGCATTCATCCTTTGCCATTGGCAAAGCTGACTGCAATTGCCGACTGCCCGTGTCGTCGTCTACGTCTATGACGTGCAGTGGCGGTTGCTGCTGACGTAGTAGCTGAGGTGGCAGCGACTGTTGCCGCTGTAGCTGAGGTGACAACGGCTGTTGCTGCTGTAGCTGAGGTGATGGTGGCCGTGATGATACCTCTTCATCAGAGTCACTGAACAGAACAGCATTACACGTGTATCTGTGTGCTCTGATCTGTCTCACTGGCAGCGTTGTGCCACATATCGTGCATTCAGCTGTCGTCGTTTCCTCTTCTTTGCTTGTCATCTCCGTCATCGGTATCGATTTCTGGATAGGCCTAATATAAATTTTTGCTTGGCCACCGCCAATCGCAGCCTTTAATGACTTTGCAGTCCAAGCCCCGCTTTTTACCGAGAGTTCCCTATAGTTTGCCTGGCAGGACATAAATTCAAAACCGCCACAGGTCTTTAGGGCTGGGAAGCCTTTGGTTTCTCCATCCACGCTTTCGTGGCTTTCCACCTTTTTGAGAACTTCTTCTTCTGTGTCAGCCAAAGATAGCTTAATTTTTTTGGAGCCAAGGCCAGCTCTGTGCAGGCGCTGCCTCTCTTCAATATTCGGCACTTGTGATGCCGAAGAATCTGGCAAGCAAACAAAATTGCCTGTCCATGGTCTTCCATTTGTTGTTGTTCGCTTCCTTGAACTACTACCAGCAGAAGCGGTTGGTCTGTATGGTCCAAATAGACGACTACGTTCCTGTCACACCTGACAATCAATATACAAAGTTAGCTCAAATCTCCATACAGGCGCTTGAGTTCAAAGGAATGCAAGACTACAAAAGAAGAGCTTCACTCTGTTTGATTGAACTTCGATAGCAGCATAGTCATTAATCCTCTAATGTGTAGTGCAGTTGAATATAAGCATACAGTACAATTATCCAAAGTGCTCTACTTCGTCAATACCCTGTTGACATTCGATTGCATAAAAGTACTACTAGTCTTTGAATTTCGTGACATTCCGTTTCATTTCCTACTATCCAATAGCATAGCATATTTAATGAATTATTATGGTAAAGTCAAAATCTATGTCCTACTACTACTAGGTAACCGCTAATCTACATTCCTTGAATTCAGCTGAGCACATATGACCATCTAAACTGTAAGTTGCACCATCATCTCTACCAAAGCATTGAAACATTAATTATTGAACACGCCCTAAGTAATAGCTTAATTCATAAATTGAATCAGCCTTTTTTACCATTATTCATCAAGGAATGCTTCATTTAAAATAATCAAGGCTTCTTTTGTGGAGAACGCCTGCCTCTCATTGTCGCAATCTCGTTTTACTGTATCGTACACGATGATTTATAGTGACTGCTACAGCAGCTCATGGTATATTGAGATTGATTACATATTACTATTAACTCCATCTCTCTTTATATGTCAATTTGTAACAAAGATTCCAATGAAATTAGCGAAATCTGATTGTCACTTGCAACAATATATCTCAACCAACGTTTCAGCGTCTATCCAATGCCATTTTCAAGTCAAAATCAATGCGAAATTGAAACTATATGATTTAAGAATAAAACTTACAACTGTATGTACTATCATGCATTTAATTAAATATTTTTGACTGGATGGAATCAAATTGCTTTAGAAAAGATGTCCCTGATTTACTTGCACAGCTCATACACAAAAAAATTGAACTGCATAATTAATTTAATCAGAAAATGGCATTGGATGTATGCCGAAGTGTTGTTCAAAACAAGTTGTTGAAAGTTATATCAAATAAGTGCATTTCGATATTAGTTCTGTGATACCTGCTTCCGCCAAGGAGTTTCAAAACAAGTAAGTCAGTTTAGTGCAGGGCTACTTTACAAGTACAATCATGATACAAGTAACCTCAGCCTACTCTCATGCGCTTGTTTGCGAGTTACACATCGGCAGAAGAAATAAATATTGAACCAAGCAAATAGTTCAAAGATTCAATGTCATTGAAGAAGCATTCAATTCATTCTTTGAACCAAAAGGCAATACTTTCAATTATGATTTCTATAATGCTGAAGACAATTCAATTACCCTCCCCCTCCCCACTCCAATAAGCACGTATAAATGTACTGCGACAGCTGACAATTGCCCCAACCCGCCTACCAAAACTGAAGGAACGGGCTGAAATGATATCAGAGTAGCCAAGAACTCAGACAAAATAGAAACATATTTATACCTGAGAGGCCAATCCAGATTGACTTCTTTCACCAGACGCTTAACGTATTGCTCGCCGACAACGTTCGCGCAATCTGACTCGATCACCGATGGTTGCCACACCAAGTCTCATCAGCTTAGCATCCGTCGCAGCAATGACGATGTCGGGGTCAATTCGTTCAGAAGAAAACTTCTCCAACAGTGAAATCAAATTCAATTCGCGAAGGATGGAATCCATCTTCATATACCAAAGGGTCAATAACAGCGAGAACTGAAACTATCCAAATGTGATTGAACCGTACACCAGCAGTGAACTCCAGGGAGTGACTATTTTTTCGTAGGTGCTGGAGCCTTGAGCCAGGCATTTCACGTGCTCAAATGAAACTTGGACTTTGGATCAAGTTTAAAAACATATTACGGTGCAGTTTTTTGTCATGGGATCTGAATATTCCGAGCACGTGAGGCATCGCAAGGTCAATCGAACGCGTTGCATCATTATAATTAGTAAGAGCGAGGCAGAGATGCAGCATGAAGGCAGTAATTCAAACGCAATCCCACTGAGCAAAACGACTACCAGACGAAATGGTGCTTGTAGCACACGGAATGATTTGCCACCCCACTGTGCGAAAAAGTTCAGTTCTATTTTTGCACCACAGAAAATGAATTGACTACCAGGCGACATGAATTTTGCACAGCGCGAAGTGATTTGACTACCGCGCGAAATGGTTTTTGCACCGCACAAAACGGAAAACGTCACACAATTTTTGCACCAAGCAAAACGGTGATTGCACCACAGGACATCATTTTACTACCACACGGAATGACTTGACTACCACACAAAAAGGTTTTTGCACCGCGCAAAGTGATTTCGCTACCAGACAAAATGGTTTTTGCACCACACACAATGGAAAACGTCAGTATTGCTGTTGCACTCCACAAAACGGTTTTCGCACCACACAACATAATTTCACTACCAGATGAAATGATTTAACTACCAAACGAAATAGCTTCTGCACGGCGCAAAATGATTTTCGTACCACACGAAATGATTTAAGCACCACGTGAAATGATTTCACCACCACATGAAACGACTTTACCACCGCGCGAAATAATTTCACCACCACACGAAATGACTTCACCACCATACGAAGTGGTTTAACAACACAACAAAGTGATTTCATTACCACGCAGAGAGCAAACAGCACCACGCGGTACAAGAAAAGTACCACGCGTAACGATTTCACCACCACCCAACACAAAGGTCGACCACTTAAGGCAGCTATGGCGTTCCATAAAGTTGGGACAAGACGGGGAAAGTTGGAACAGCAAGAATTCCATGTCAAATTCAGCAAACTGAATTCAGTTAAAAGTAACCAGGTAAACCAGCAAGTATTAGTTCGAATGTTGGTGTGGTTTTCAGTTTGAAATCTTTATTAAAGCTCTGAATATGAACAGTTTATGACCGGCTGTTCTGACTGTGCGATGCCGCAAGCGACACATCAGTGAGCCTACAAACCTGACCTTGTTCGCAAGTAAGGAAACTCATTCGTAAAAACAAAACCGGCTTTCTGTACAACGTAAGTTGGAGCTTTACAGTCATATCAATCACGAAGAGCAGGGTGCACTATTTGCTAAGATACAGCGACCAAAACCTTCGACAATAACACTGAAAACGATCGCCTTCTCCTTCCATCGCACAGACATTTAACAGCGATCTGCCAATTAGACACAGAGGTGTTGTGCGGAGCTTCGGTGTGCTAGGTGACAACATATTGTTTCACACGCGACTGTCGATTGCATGCTACATCTGTCAGTGCTCGCTACATCTGTCAGTACTCGCTGTGAGCATTGAAGACAGATCTGATGCTGTGTAACAAAAAGTTTAGTTCTAGTTGCTTGAGACGAGAAGCAGATACCGGTTGATAGAGTTCGATAACGCTGTTGTTTTCTGCTTTCTACACTTGAGTCGCATCTCGCAAATCCAACAGAACGAGATTTTTAGCAAGGCCAACTGGTGCCCAAAGCCTGAATTCAAAATCTTTCCTCGAAGCATAAGTAACAGTATCCAAATCTTGCTAATAATTCGACAACAAACTCTGAAGCAAGGCGCGACGAACGAAACAGTGCGGAACGGTAAATAATCATGCAAAGTGATTCGAATCACACGGCTTCTAGGAAGAATCTATTGTTCCGAGACAAAAGAATTCTGACACCGAACGCGCGCCATGACAACCAACTCGACACGCGAGCGGCCAGAGCAGATTTGCCTGGGATTTCACTTTGCTGTTTCGTGTCTCTTCGGTGTGCAAAAGGACCGTGGGAAACAAAATTGCTATAGCCGAGAACTCCAGCAACGCGAATAGTTATTCTGGTATGCCCAAACTTGTTGTAGAAGAGCCGCCGTCTGACAGGATGCGTGATATGACAATGTGTCAAGTGGCTGTCAATAATTCCGCTCGCATGTTTTTGCTGTCCCACCAAGAGATGGGCTTCAAAATGATGTGCGACTCGGCAAGGAGCACAACGCTGGCGCGACACGATTCAACGTCAAAGTCAGGACCAAAAGTACACGCTTTTCAAAAATGTAAATAAACGATCATAGTTCTGCCTGAAAGTGTCGAATCGCAATAAAATTTTGGCAAGTTACTCTTCAAGTTGTCCAACATAACATACTGGAAACTGAGTTTCATGGAAGGTGAAGAACGTTGCTGTCCCAAGTTACCCACGTCCCAAGTTACCCTGCTCTCCCCTATCAATGTAAACAAATAATTTGTAGAATTTCGATTAGTTTTTTCAATGACTCCGAGTATAAGTCGTATGATTTTGACCATCATTTTAAGACAACATAATCGACCTTTTCACGGCGAAATACGATAATATTACTTTCTCAAGTCCAGATGCACCTCAAATCCACGCCTCTGAAAAAACCCACTGAACTCCACAAATTATTCTCGGAATTCCTTTGATCGATGTAGGCGTTCTTAATAGAGATGTTGAACAGTACCTCAGGTAACCTCTAACCAACCAACCTTGTTGGCATGTAATAATTAGGCAACAGTAATCCCAGTAGTCAGTTATTCTTGAACATTCTTGCAACACAGCCACAAACCGCACACCTTTCAATCAATCCTTGTGCATTGCAAAACGTACTCGTTGCAACTACTCTATAATGACAACCCTTTTATTCATTGCCGTGCACAATGTGTATGCTCTTCATGTTCACCCAGACAGCATCTCCAGCCACAAATCGAGCATCAACATCCAGAATATCTTGCTCTTTTGTTTCAGTAGAACAATCCAAGATCAAACGAAGGCGTATTGTTTTACCAAAACACACTGTGCAAAATATCCATTCCAGTGCGTGATGTGGACACCTTCACTCTACGATGATTTCGCTCTACTGTGCCGTCTGTCATCTGCCTAAGAACAGCACAAGACACTAATTTTAACTGCCATCTTGCACAGAACCGTTTTAAAAGGCCGACTACCGAAGCGAGCTATAGTTATCTAGCACAAGCTCCTCTCTCCAGGAACACGGAATTCAATTGGTGAATCAGCTGGATTTTCCCTCATTCTCAATGCACCACCATACGGCAAAGCGCAACGGTCACAGTCAATCATTGTAAGATACTTGACGTTGTCAAACTTTATGACGTCAGTCGCTAAACTATGCCACGTCTCTGAGACAGACAGATAGCGATGGACCCAACCATTTTTTTGTCCCGGACCGGACCTTCATAATGGCCGGCCGGACCCGGACCGGACAGAACTCATTGTTTAGACAAGAGGCGTGAACAGCACATTAATTTTGAGATAATAGTAAAGAGAACACAAGTAAAATTTATGGCTGCCTGTTTTTATGCATTCCGCTATAACAACAGAAATAAAGCACCTTCTACAGCGGTGCACAAAATCACGGATCAACTATTTAAATATAAGTGTGCAAAAGCAGCAACAGCGTCTTCTTTAGATACATTACAACCTTCGGCAATGGCAAATTGTAGGAGTTCTAGTTGATTGTCCTCAAACTGTACTCCAAGAAAAGAAGTTTTTCCACATTTGCTGGCAAGAGGCGGTTTTTGTCACCATTCGTGATGTCTGCTGCTGCGGAGAATTCCTGCTCACTTGCAACAGAGCCAATCGGCGCGCTCAAGCTTCGTTTGGACAGACATGCAAGCTCAGGCCACTTGGTTGAATGCTGCTTCCAGTACTTTATTGGGCACCTGTGAAACGGCAGGGTCAGGGCTGTCCAGTACTCTTGAACTGTTGCCTCGCCTCTGACCTCAGTTGTTGGATCTGCTTGGGATTCGAGGACACCATTGAAGAAGCTGCCAGTTTCTCCTGAGTCTTGCTGCACTGGCAACTGCTCATCATCGTGATGGCCAGAAGAACTTCTGGACAACCTGACGGCTAACAACAGCCTCTCCTCCATCGTGGTGACTTGCTCTTGGTCTGCAAATGCTAGCTGTTTGAAACAATGATCAAGCAGCGTCGCCATTACATGGGTCTCAGACATTTCGACAGAATGATATTGTCTGTCCTTGCCACAAAAGTATATATCCAGGTAGTCTAACATGTCTTTCTTCAGCGTACTAACAAGACGATCATTGACTTGGTTGATCTGAGCATATAGCTTTTTTACTGATGGCACTACCTCAAAAAAGACACACATTTTCTCCTTCAAAAATTTCAGTGCTTCAGCCAATGGCTTCAGCAGTGCAACAACCTTCAGGAGGATGTCCCATTGAGCAGCTGACAGCTGCAACGATGGTTTGGGCTCATCTATTGAGCTGCGGATGGCTCGTTTCTGCTCTAAGTATTTTATACACAGGCTGGTGCTTGACCAGTGAGTCTTACTTGTTCCCTCTAGGACATGTTGTGACAAGTCAAATGCAACTTGAAATTGCTTAAGGTTGTCTTGTGCTGTTGAAGAGGAGCAGCAATGGTTGCAAAGTGCTGCCACTTTGCCCAGGTTTGTGCAGGTTACTTTTAAAAAGTAACTAGTTACAGTTACAGTTACTTGCTCCTAAAAGTAACTAGTTACTACAAAAGTTACTTCAGCTCAAAAGTAATTCTTGAAAGTTACAGGTTACTTTTGCAGAAAAAGTAACTAGTTACAGTTACTTTTAAAGTTCCTTCAGAATTAGAAATGCATACATTTGCGCAATTATGCATGAGAAAACGGCGTTCAAAGTAAGACAGCCAATTTATAGTGCAAAGATAGTATTATATTTACATTCTCCGCTCCTCCGAAGCTACCAATCAACAGCAAATAACTTCAAATTAGCCTAAGTTACAGTTTTACTATTTACTCAACAACTATTCTATAGTAACACAAACTGACGAATTCAATTTGGAATCAAACAATTTTCAAAATTCTCATCACTCAATCTGTTTCTATTTGGAACAAAACTAAGTCCTGTGCAACTAAACAAGAGCTCACGTGCAGCACTGGCTGGCAATGGGGTATCAAGCAGAACAAACAATTTCTTCAATTCGTTGAACATGGACAGTGCATTCAACAAGTCTGTTTGCAAGACCAAGAACTTCTGTAGCACTAAGGAGTCTCCCTGGTTTTGGCAATCAGCTGGCACAGGAAATTTGTGCCTGAAGTGGAGAAACAGAGTTCAAATGTTCAATAGTTTAAAATTTACATAATTATATCTTGAAACGGTAATGTTCTCAAGCATGGGAATATGCAATAATAAGAGCTGATCAATTAAGGAAGCAAGCACAACACAACACTTATTAGTTACATTTTAGACCTAGCACTTCAGTGAGATATTGATCCTGGTAAGATAAATTATCAATTGTTTATCTCACCTTGCTTGATTTGCCTGCTGTCGTCAGTCCAGTTATCCTTGAAGTGTGGATGAACAATCACCGCGGCGACCAGCTTTGCATCTTGCAAAACATTGTCAAAGCGAGAGTGAATCCCTTCCTTGAGTGCAACAACAAGAGCTTTGCACTCATGAATGTTTGTCTTCTTGTCAACTTTTTCCTGCAGCTGCGTCGTCAGCGTAGGGAATAAATATCCCATGTAGGCATGTTTTTCACCTTGTAAAATGTCCAGCGCCTGGGCCACATGTCTCATGACTGAAGTGTAATTCCGCAAGGACAAAATTTCGACTGATTTTAATCTGAATCGATAAAGAAAGAAAGCAAACACAGCGTTAAAATAGTCCCATAAAGAATTAAGTCAAGCACGAAGAATTTTGTATTTACTTAACTACACAAGAAACAATTTGTAATTTACCTTGTCACTTCTAGCTTTCATTTCAATCAAGCGATTAACCCTTTCCACCGCTTCATAGACTGAGTACCACCTTGTGTTGTTGGGCTTTACAAAACCCAAAGCATACACATTGTCGACAATTTTGACACACCGTGTTGATCGCGATACTTTGTTCCATATCGATTGACATTTCGCGAATGACGACCAACTCAGCTTTTATAACTTGGATCTCTTTCGGCGCAGTCCTCATCTGCCGTAGCAATCAATGTTAACGTGTATGCAGCACAGCGTTGATGTTCAGGCAGGCTCTATTCTATGCTTTTACGAAGTTGAAACCATTGTCGGTTGTTGTTTTTATAACTTTATCTTCAATAGCAAATTCTTTGTGGATGCGTTGGAGGTTTTCTGCAATCACATCATAGGTGTGAGCGCCTTTCAAATGATGGCAAGCCAGTGCTCCGCTCCGCCTCACTAGTGTCTCTCCGTTGATCCAATGCACGGTAACATCAGGATATGAACATCGATGTGAAGACCAGCAGTCTGTTGCTGTGGCACAATACTTGACTTTTGAAAGTTCTCTTTTCAAGCTGTCCTTGCACTTGTCGGCCTTTTCAGCAATCCTTTTCACAGTTGTCCTACGGCATGGAAGATGTCTCGTTCGCTGCAGGCCTTTGACCAGCACTTTGAAAGATGGCAGCTCTACTGTATGAATTGGCAGAAGGCTTTCGGTTATGAATTTTATTACCAAATCTTCAACTTTACTCTGAGAAATGCAGCGACCAACATCGAATAGCAAGGCACGTGGTGATTTCGATTCCGCAGAAGGGGATGCAGCTTTCTTTCTGTTGTTTAAGCAACAGTCGCTGAAACGTTGCCACTTGTGTGGATGTTTGCTCTACAGAACAGAAAGAATGATGCATTTATTACAAACTGTATTACATTGCATGTGCCAATCGTAAACTTGTAATTCTGGTTTTATGCAAACATGAAAAATGCTTACCTTTATGTGTTTGCAAAGATTGGTGATTGTTGTCACATCCGTAGAGAGAATCTTTACCAATGGCTGACAGAGCACGCACTTGACTTTTGTTGATTTTCCCTCACAAGCAGTAGTGACTACTTCGCAGAACTCGAGCAGGAGATAAGGAAGCACACAATATTTTGGAGACTTTTTAAACAACTGTCAGAACAATCAGATGAAAATAGCTTCTTTCCGTCATTGGCTACAGCAAGTGATGTATGGCACTAGTTGGCTGGTTGGCACATTAGTCATGTTTTACTGCTTGCTTTTTCGTTACATCCTGTTGCGTCAAGTTCGTGAATTCCCATGAGAGCATAGAACCCATGAGAGGTGCAAATTATGTGCCAACAGTAACTGTCGTACGTCAGCTTCAGACACCAGACGCCATTTGACTCTCACCAGAAACAGCGTAATCAATTTTAAAACAATCTACGGATTTTTTTTCATTTTAGAGGTAACGACAAAGCAAAGAATGCGTAACGGCCAAAAGTTACTTGTTACTTTTTGGAAAAGCAACTAGTTATGGTTACTAGTTACTCTTGTAGAAAAGTAACAAAGTTACCAAAGAAGTTACTCAGAAAAGTAACAATTACTTGTGACTTCGCTACTTTTGTAATTGTTAGTCACAACCCTGATTTTGCTCAATGCATCTTGTACCATACATTGTCCCAACACACCACAAGTGGCAGCAAGATTCGATAAATGTAGAAAGCAGCCTACGCTTTTCCATCTTGCATTTTTGACCGTGTTAGGCATGATTTTGCTTTGTTTATCAAAGCAATGTGCACACTGCACACGATCTTGCAAATCCCAGCTTTTTTACCTGGTCCATCAGTTTCGCTGCAAAGGCGTCAGCTGTGTGCGATCCTGGGCAATATGAGCAATGCAAGACAGTGGCTTTTCTTTTCCATGTAGAAGAAATATAATGTGCCGTTAAACTTATGTAAGGCTCGTTGGACTCGCTTGTCCAAGCTTCAGATGTAGGGCAAGTTTAACTCTGAATCCGCCGTGATTGTTTCATGAATTTTGTGGCCCACTCTCTCTTACATTTCTGGAATGATTACTCGCAGTGTGTAGCTATCCTTTGGACACGTAAATTTGGTGTTGAATGCATCAATAAATTTTAAGAATTCGGCGTTCTCAGTCAAGGAATAGGGAAGAGTGGCAAAACACAAGAATTCTCCAAGCATATAATTAAGGCGCTTCTGTTAGCTGCTATTAAGGGCAGATTTCTTTCTCAGTTCAACACTGAAATAATCCAGCTGACTTGATTGCTTCTGTTTTCTATTTGCTGTTGAGGTACAGCCTTGCTCTTTGATAAGACAATAAATCGCCAATTTTTTCTTCCTCTTCTCGGCTTGTTTCAGCTTTGCAGCTGAAGACTGCTTCCGAATATCGACTGGCTCTTTGTGTGCTACTGGGTGAGAACACGATAAACGACGCCACATTGGAGATGTGCTGAAGCTCATTGTATCTGCAGTAGGGATGAGGTTTAATGTTACAATGAAGATTCAAACATTCGACTGAACTGTATTCGTTTCGATTCTAATAGTCCAGTCAACAAAACTTCTGAGGTGTAACAAATTGCAACAGAATATATTTTTGCACATTCCGGATCAGAATTTAACGCACAATAACATACTAAAAATCGACAAAAATCGATTTATCGGAAGGGCTCAAATTCTAAGGTATCCTAATTGAGCGTCAAAAATTAAAAATCCGCCATTTTTAATTTTCCTTGAAAGAAAAAAAAGCAACTGAATTCGTCGAACTGTTGGGACAATGATGCAATAGTTACTTTTATGCCCTCTACATGCCATACACGTGAACTGATGTCTAAAAACAGTTATGCCAAGTAGCAGTAGTTGTTGAAGTACTACATAGTCATAGTGCATGGTTATGCAAAGCCAGTATAAGGGCTATCTCTTTCAAGTTCTCCTTCCACTAAAACACGCCACCGTCATCCTCAGTGACACCGTCATTGCAATTCCCACGTTTACTGTTCGAGCATGAAACTCCATTATACGTAGAGCATGCTTCAAAACAGTCTAGACCATGTTTCCTGCATGTGCATCGTACAGAGGCTCAGTCCATCTTACAGCCGGAGTGGAACATCTGGAGCAGCTCCTTCGGAGGGAGCGAGATCTGTTGTAACATCCAGCATCGCACCGTTCTGTAAGTGCCAACCCCAATCCAAAGCTCCTCTGCGAATTCTCTCCTAACCTGGACTTGATAATAAACTAGCTGGCTATGATACCTGGTCGCTGCAGATGAGGGTGGGACAGTCTGGGCTTGGACAAAGGCTGTCGAGCGGGACACTTTTTGGCAAAACGTTTGATATAGGAGTTTGTCTATCAACATCAACAGATCACCGTTATACAACAAGACAACTGCCTTTTCGCCTGCTGCTACAGTTTCGTCTTTTGTTACTCCAGA
>OFHS01000475.1:22742-40038 GCA_900245855.1 Calvadosia cruxmelitensis
GTTTGTTGTACTCATTTGCTAGAAAGTTTTCTTTGTCCCTGTAAGAGGCATAGATGACGAAAACTGAGCCTGCACACCAGCCTTCCCTCCATTCTGTCTCTTGTGTGCACTGTCCTTTTTGGAAGGAACGCTCTTGTAGCCATAAAAAACTGTGCTTGGACCGTAATGTATTTTCACGTAGCTGACGTAGGAACTGCATATCTCATCAAACGAATGTCTTTTCTTCCAAGGCACGCGGTGCAGCAGGACACCACCATCGATTACGAAATACGGGTTCTCGATTACTGCTGCACCAATCTCGCCGTGGACATGGCCATGGACACGGGTTCTCGATATCGACAGTGTATTTCGTATTTAGATGTAGTGTATCGTGATTTAGGTTCGTGTAACTTGTCTGTTGTACATAATCGTGACACGTGGCAGCGCATGACCAAACGCCGTGCATGTCAGTAGGCGAAGGAACGGGCTGTTCCCATAAAGTTCCGCAAACAAACAGCAAATACATACATACATCTCGCCACACTTAGCAATCTCCCATAGAGCATCAGCTAAAGAAGATTTGCTTGGTTGTCTTGGGAGGCCAGAGGATTCGAATAGAGAGGCGGGATAGTTGCACAGCTCGTGCTTGAACATTTCGCTCGTAAAATCAGCCTCTCCCCTGATGGCGATGACGGCCAATCTGTGGAATAGTATATGTGGATCGATCGGTACGACAACCTTGTCGATAAGGATAAAGTTATTGAACCCGAAGGTGATGGCGTTATCCTTTTTCTGAACTAAAATTTGTCTATACGCTTTCAGTCCATTCTCTGCAATATCTCCTTATCAGTATCCTTTGAGCGGTCAACGTTCACTTTACAGGATGCAACAGCTCCAGTGGCAATATTTCGTAGAGCTCTAGCAGAGGATAAAGGTTGCTTTTTGGAGAAGAACCTGTTACATTCTGTGCATCTGCATGGTCTCTGCCTTTTCTGGATTCACTGGAGTCCTTGTCTTGTTCACTGGTATCAAACTCCACTTCAGTAAATGCTTGAATCGCACCATCTATTGCTGGGCAGTATGGCATAGATAGGAGCCAAACCAATCGTTGGCTTCACCAATGCCACATCTTTTAGTCAACCCACCAGTTCTCTTCATGCTCCGCATTAAACTTGTTCTATTGCAGTATCAGAAAAAATTCCTTCCCAGTACCAAACCCTTCGCGTGATAACGTGAAGCCCTCCTTGAAACGCATATAGACGTAATGTCGGGTTAGTTTGTGGCAACTTCCATAGCTTGTAAATAAAAAACTAGACTTTTGGTGTACAAATTGTGCCCTGCTACCGCAAAGAAAGGAAGCATAGCTGCCAGAGTTTCTATGTGAAATCCCAGTTGCCAGTTCACTCTGCACGCAAAACATTTCGCAACAGTTCGATCATTTCCATGAATTGAAGCCAAAATTTTGCCGTACAATTGTTATCATATCGATCCTTAGCTTGACATATTTGTTATTTTACTGTTCAGCGTTTTCGTATATGGGCATGAGTTTATGTATTCATCAGTAGACTCTCCGTTTATGAGCGAACTGGCAACTGAATCGAAGGTATTCAGTTACTCATTGAAGCAAACATCTGGCGCATGCCGCTCAGGTCTGTGACTGTGTTTGAATTTTTTTTGTTATAAACCTCCTACTACTGTTGATTATTGGTCTGTAAGCACAGTGATTTAGACATCAAACCAATCTGTAATGCGATAAGACAGCGGCATTCTTACTGGAATTAAAGAGAACGCAAAACATCCTGAAAGTTAGCATAAAACACGAACAGCTGTTATCCATAATGGCGGACACATCAGCTCAAACACCCTCAAACTAATTCTCTAAGAATGCGTTCTTCCGATTATTCGATTTTTATCGATTTTCAGTATGTTATTCTCCGTTAAATTCTGCATCTGTAGCATGTAGAATATATTCTGTTGCAATTTGTTACAGGTTTGCATAAAAATACAGCTAGATTGACTGGACTATAATCTTTTTGAACCTCTTTTGATGCACCGCACTGCGTAATAAGTCATTTCAAATAAGCTTGCCTGAAGCCCCTGACAGCATTGATAACTGTTACCCAGGCCCCCTTTTGTCTCGCGATCAAGCCACGCGGTTTGTGCATGAACAACAATTGATCGCTCTGCTTGAACATTCAATAACCAGGATGGGCAGCGTGACAAACAAGGAGAACATGTTTCGTTTTCCTCAAAAGCAAAGTCCTTGCCTGTCGATAGAGCAATTTACTTGATGCCTAACACCTGTGTTGCCGTTCACGAGTATACTCGTTTAAGGAATTGCCTTCAAACTTCGCGATTGCATTGCTTTTCTGTAGCCAATCAAAAGCCAGTCTTTTGTCCATATAAACCAATGAGAATGAAGGTAGTAGTGAACCTTGCTTCACATGATTAAGGCGCGTGATCAGCAATTGCAGACCGCACAGATTCTTGAAACATGGCGGCGGCCGTGACAACACAACTTTTACCTGTATTTTATTCAGTCACAGTTACACTGTGGCTCTTCCAAGTGAGTTTTTTACATCGATATGGAAAGGTTGTACATTCAAATCGGGTTTGGAACGCTTGAACGTTTCAAAAGGCAAGCTTCGAAGAAAATAAACATGCTCCATGTTTTGTAGTGTGGAGAAAACGCTTACCAGGCAAGTGTGTGACAATTATTTCAACTATCTAAAGGTCCAAGATTGTTTGAATGCTATTTATCTACGGAAAACTTCGATAAATTGGCCAGTGTTGTCGCACACCGCCTTTTCAAAATTTGTGCGGCATCATAGGTGCTAAGGGATATTCAATTTAACTCTGACTGTCTGCTGAGAAGCACAAACTTGAGGCCATACTGGATGCAGCCAGTTCTGTCTGGCTGAGATGCTCCTGCAAGTAGTGCTGTACAGCTCTTCCAAATCAACTGGCAAAGCTTAGGCAGGCAATTGTTTGTTGTAACTTGCAATCAAAGAGATATCTTCAACAACCAGATGATTTATATGCAGAAGGAAATGACCGCTTTAATGTGGTCCCACTCGATGCACATCCAGACCAACGACATGCACGGCAGACGATTGGTTGATGCGCTCTACCGATTTTGCTTACAATCCATAACATAGTAGATGCTCCTTCACTGCCGATGCAGGGACGACGTCTTCATTTACAAAAGTGTCATCAATATAGCTGCTGGTTCCCCTTCCTATGTTGTTGTTCAAGATCAATACCTTTATAAGCACCGCCGACATAATCATAGGAGCGACATTGAGGCCAAATCCAAGTTTCATCAAGCACCACCTCTTGTCACGACGAACAATGGTCTGATCAGTCAATAAACTCTCGTCAATTTTCAACTGAAGGTAGGAGGTGTCTTGCAAGTCAATCATACAGCAGTTCATCCCTCTCTGTCGCCACTACTGCAGTTTGTCAATGCACACTGTACTAACCTTCTGTATACATATCCACGTAACCATTCATTTGACGAAAGTCTATGACAGGGCAAACTTTACTTTTGTTCACCTGTTCAACTCCAAACGTCGGTATTAAACCCTTTGCCGGTCCCATGCACTCTTTGTTGTGAGGAGCAAGGAATCCTTTAGTCACCCACTCGTTTTGCTTTGCTTCAAATGCTCCCTCGACTCCATCCGTCATTCTGTAACATTCAATAACGTTCTTTAAAACATTGGGAGGTTTTTCATCCGTCCACTTCCATTTCACGATCCAGTCGGCACCTCTAATACCGCACTGAAGTTTTTATCATCCAGCGTCAGTCCCTCGACCAACACCGTTGCTCCCGCCGTTCGGTTGAAATCAAACCTATCTTTCTCATCTTTGTCAATGGCCATGCCGCCAAAAGCCGTAATTCCATCTACGCCGAGTATTGCCTTCGCATCATTCAACAGCCTTCCCACAACGAGGTATTCCAGCTGCCGTATGAAAAACGTCATAGACACATTTACCATGGTCCTGCCTATCACAGGTATGCATGAACGATCTATTAATGTCATGGTTGTAGCATCAGGTCAAACATTTGACTTTTGAACTACTTTGCCAGTCACAACCGTTTTTGAACATCCCGTGTCCAGCAATGTCCAACACTTTCACAGCTGGCTAAACTGAATACTCCAGAAAGGCAGCCAATTTATTGATGAAGGGCCGAAACTTGTTCCACACGTCGCTCGGTTCCTTGCCTGTTTCCCGACAGGATTTGGCATCCTGATGCCATGTGACCCACACTGTCACATCGTGAACACTTAACTTTTTCGACGTCCGGTCCAGCCAGATACTCTCTGGCAAAATGGCCCTCCCTTTTGCAACAGAAGCACTTTACTGACCGTGGCTGACGATTCCTTCCGAACCAAGACTGGCTTGCTGGGGTCCGACGACCCACGGAAGCCACCTCCGTATTTGACACTGTGCTGCTGTTGGTGTTGTCCAGCAGACACCACCTCACCGCGTTGCTCTATCTCGAGCAAAGGCGAGTCTGGACACCAGCTAGCAAAGCATCGACCAATAGCTTGCACACACCAGGGCTGGAGATGTTCTGCAATTTCGTCATCAGGAGGTGGGTCGTTGATGGCAGGTAGCCCATGGTGATGTTTATATCTCCCTGAAGGACATCCAGCGCCTTGGCAATTGGCTTCATTGCCACAATGTATTTTTTCAAAAATGAAAATTCACTGGATTTCAGCCTACATAAAGATAAGCAAAGCAAAATAGATTATCAAAAAATCAGCGAAACATGAACAAGCAATCAAATCGTAAACAAACAGAGCGCAAGTAAACAACACTGATTATAATAGTAACACTTTCCAAGGCAAGAGAGACAATACATCAGGAAAACGATAGCAGATATCATTTCTTGGTTAAATGAACTTACCTTGGATGATCCATTTTGTCGCACAGCCTGTTAAGTTCGACTTCCCCTTTCTCTTTGGCAATGCGGACAAGACGTTCTACCGCATCAAACGTCGAGTTCCACCTAGTCGCATTTGGCTGAATGAAAGCCAGACCACAGATGTCCTTTACCATGTCTGCCATCTGTGTTGATCTGCTGGCCTTGTTCCACATGGCTTGGCACTTGAAGAAGGCCGAACGATTTACCTTCTTGAATTCTTCATCTGAGTTTGCTGCAGAGGCGTCTTTTTGTGGCGATTAGGTTGAGTGTGAGCTGCACACCGCTGACGGCTCTGGAAGGTTGTACTCAAAGGAGTCAGTCGCCTGTTGAAACAAATCAGTTAAGTCCACTGGCTCAAGGTCAGATTCAACAGATTCCAGGTCTTCGTCATCGGGTCGACATTGTGGCACATCATCGACAGTTGCTGCAAACTCATTGAAAGCCTTGACAAAGTTTGACCCATTGTCCGTCGTTGTGTTTATAATTTTCGTCGCGATGTCGAAGTCCTCATGGATACTGTCCAGAGCCTCGGCAAGAACATCATACGTATGCCTCCCTTCATTCGACGCAGGGCAAGAACGCCATTTCGTCGCTCCAGGGATTGTTTGTCAAGCCAGTGCACTGTGACGCCATTAAAAGCTTTTCGCCTCGTACTCCAGCAGTCAGTTGTTGTCGCACACCAGTCGACCTTTGACAGACATTCCTTCAGCAAAGCTAGCGTCTTGGTGTACTGGTCGTCTACAATTCCCATCGCAACCTTTCTGGACGGCGCTTTCTTTGATGGTTGAAGGCCAGTTATCAACTCGACGAAGGACGGCATTTCAACTACAGACAACGGCATCAGTCCACCTGTTTTGAACTTTCTATTAATTCATTGATGCGAGATTATGAGATGTCCCTAGACAGCAACGTGGTCTGCCTTAGCCCGGGCTGCTCGACAGCAGCAGGTGTCTTTCGTCTGCTTGATCTTTTCGCAGCATCGCACGTTTCATTAAACTTGGCAAGGCAGGTAGGGTGGCAGCTCTGCAAACACGAAAAACAAAGAAATTCCAAATTACTCTAGTGCACAATATCAATCAATAAGTAAAACAACCACGTTAAGACCAGGCCTTATCAGTCATCAGCACGTCGCAAATAAAATTTGTACTCAAACTCACCTTGATATGTTTTCGAAGATTTGAAATCGACGTCGTAGTGGATGAGACACGCTTTTGTTGTGGAAGACACAGAAGACACTTCATAGACACCGACGTGCTACCATTCGAGCGAGAGTGCAATTTGAAGAATTCCTTCGACAAGTATGGCCATGCAGAGGGAGACGACTCATCATCGGACTGATCGACGATCACAACAGCAGGAATATTGACGTTATTCATGGCTATTCGATCTAAACTGTCCAGCATTGCAACTTCATTTTTATAGGCACCGTCAAAATTGTGGAATCAAAAACAGTCAATCCAGCCAATCAGCTTCTATTTCTTTCTACCAATCAGATTGAGGGAATGGAGTGAGTCACAAACAGGACGGCGACAAATCACAACACAAAGGAAATGGCTGCATGTGGGACTACGGCAAATGGATTGTAGAAATAGCCGTTCACAGCACACCTATTGTAGCCAGATACAGCACATTTGTTTTTGCTTTGTAACTCTCGGAACCGCACATTCAAAGGCGTAAAGTTACTCGCTACTTGGAAGAAAAGTAACGAAGTTACTCTAGAAGTTGCTATAAAAGTAACGATTACTTGTAACTTCGTTACTTGTAACGAAGTTATGCCCAGCCCTGTCCGGGCCAACGTGTAACTGCAAGTACGCCTTGCGCAGGTCAAGAATCGACACATTTGCACCCGTGCGACACCACTTGCGCAATTTCTCCCCGCACACCGCACTTTCGCAAGTGAAGCAGGGGATGAAGGAAGTTAACAAGCGGAAGTCCATCACAAGTCGCACTTTCGCCTTGTTCTCCTGTAGGGTTGCCATCAAGGTATAATGTTCGTACCCTCCCTGTGAACGGATCCGTCATAAGGAACGAGCCAACCATTCGAAATCCACATTTCAATTTCCTTGTTAAAGGCTGACTCCACCTCAGCACTTCGCGTGGAATAGACTGCCACCTGAGACGTCAACAGTGGTACAATATTGTCTTGCCACTCCCAGCACACAACACATTTTTCACTATCAAAGTGCGTGGCGTAGTCGACATCATTCAACTTGACAGTGGACTTCACGTCCTCTTGGCCAAGCTCCTGGCCACCACAAGCAGCAGCCGTGTTGCTAGGCAACGATGGGAATGTCACCTGATGTTGCACGTCAACAAACACACCACCCAATTTCGCAATGAGGTGCATTCTTAGAACGCATTAAATACCTGGCACTAGCACAGGGCTGACAAGTACCTGGCGATGGAGCACAGTACCTGCAACATGCAGGGTGACGTCTGTTGATGTCGAACATCAAGTGGAGCTCTTTTCCAACAGCGTGATGCGGCGACAGCTTGGATCGCGGGCCGGTGGTAGCACAGAGGTGACAAAAGACTTATGAACGATGGAGCTTGTGCAGCCAGTATCAACCAGAGCATGTGCCGTCCTACCGTTGATATCCACAGAGATTGTTGATAAGGCCAATTGGTTCATTGAGGGGAGGATGCTGGCCCCTGAGAGCCCTCCCCACGCCCGTTTTCCGCAAGTTTTGCAGCGAAACAATCGCGAGCCACATGACCAGGCTCGTTGCAGCGGAAACACGTGAATGGAGGCGACGGATTAGTATTCCGGTTGGAGCGCCATGGTGCCATGCCTGGTGTCTTTGCCAACAAACGCATTTCGTCTGATCGCGATGCAGCAGAAGCGACCAAAATTTGTGCTTTTTCGACAATCTCGGGCACAGGGGCAGCAGCCACGTTGGTGGACGCATGGAGTTGCTTCAAAGTAGAAGCTGGTAGGCCGACAAGAAAGGCACCATTCAGCAAAGCGATGCTGCACTCCTCAAATAGGCCAGCCAAATGTACATCAACAACTTCTCCCTCTTGAAGTTGTTTATACGCCGCAAACTGGTTTTCCGCAAAAGGCGTCCATTCACGCCGTCTTCAGCAGGCTCTAATCCTTTTTGACATTGGCAGGCAGCAGTTGGTAGACCGCAAAGGCCGAACCGTCCAGTAAGAGAGGCACAAATGTCGGTAGCTCTTTCACAGCTTGCAGGCACGCAACCAGTTCCATTATGTCAAGCCACTGCTCCACATTTTGGTCCTCTCGTCCAGCGAAGCTCTTGATGATGTCGGATAACTTAATAGACATATTTTTCCGACGCCTCGTAATTACTAAAAAGCCGCGATAGCTTGTACTTTCGCTTAGTTCTTGACTCAACGCAAAAACAGCCAACACCCAACACACTCTTATTCACACTGCTGTATTTGGCAACAGGATAAAACTACATTCTAAATCACGGCTGTAATCACAGCAATGTAGCACGAGGTGCGATTAATCATCACCACAGATAGTTCTTTTTGTGAAAGGAGAACAAATCCTGAATGACAATTTCGAAAGGCAACTCCGATATTAGATGTGACATCATTGATTGTTTTGTTGTTGTATGGAGAAATTCAGTGCAAATTTCACAGTCTTCGATGGCATTTGTGATATCTGTGGCTAGTCCAGGACAGTATAGTGCATCGAACGCCCTCCTGATGCAGCGGTTTCGCCCTTAGTATGAAGATTGCACTTTGATTATCATCTGTTTCTTGAGTGCTTGAGGGAGAAATACCTTCATGCCTTTCTAGATGATTCCGTTTTGAACATCAGCTGATTTCTGAATGACCAGCATTGACAGACTTGTAGAGGTAGCTTGAGCTTGGTTTCAGTCCAGGCTGGTAGTATGGTACTTGCTAGGTATCAAAAGATGGAAATGCTTGATTTTCTCTCGAGCATTCCCTGTCAGTTTCATGTCGTCTGAATACTTGGTTGCCGCAAACTTGTCAAAGGCTGTCTTTCTGCCTTTCACCAATATGGAAGATGAAATAACGTTGAACATTTTCATTCTGCTGGTGGCATAACTTCCAATAGACTCGACTCAGCATGTCGCTAAATAATATTCTGTTACTTTCTTGAAGACAACAGCCAAGTTATATTCATCTAGGTGCAACATCGTTCTCTGAAGACCCTTTGAGTTGGAGTGGATCGGTTTCTTCATTTTTCTCACCAGGGGTTGGTTGTCAGTTTCAGTATTCACAGTCAAATACAATTGTGAGCATCCTGTCGAGGACTCAATAGAAGCGATGTTGTTCACACAAGATCATAATCGAACATAACAAGAATGCAGAAGGGATGATAAATAATGCAGCAACCTCTATAAAAGACCAATTATCCCAACAAGAATATTTTCTTTTCTATACGTTTTGTGGAGTGCACTTGATGTATATGTCAAATCCACTATGTAAGTTAACTAGCACAAAATGAGTTTAGCAGGCAGCATTGTTTCACACAAGACCATAACCATTACACTATGAATCCAAAACCATGTGAAAACCATGTGAAATGGTAAGCACCATGCGAAAAACCATGTGAAATTTCAAACACCATGTGAAAAAGCATGTAAAAAGCATGTGAAAAACGTGTGAATTAGAAAACAGTGTGAAAAACCATGTGAAAAGGGCACTTTTCACATGGTTTTTCACATGATTTTCACATGGATTTCACATGGTATCAGTACATAGTGTTAATAGTAATTACTAATTAGTTTCAATGTACACTGAATCAATCAAAATAGGGACCAATAACGCAAACAGGCTAAAGCAAACTAAAGAAATACAATATTAAATGGCATGCATGACAGTTTAGTATGCATTATGGCATACTGTACGTACCAGTAAAGGTAGACTATGAACGTGAAACACTAAATGGATGGCATACATAAAAGTAGGTCTATGTTGACGCAAACATTTTTCTAGCTATTATGCTGGTTGTTATACGGTACAACTGCTTTCGTGGCTTTATTAATCATTTCATCAGAAGATTTGAACTGCAGTGGATGGTCGATGTGGGTCTTTACAATCACCAATGAAGACAATGTCCCATTGATTTGCAGTGAGCTTCTGTCATTGGTTTTGTTTTGGCCAATCAAAGAGAACAGTCGTTCTGCTTCTGCATTTGAGTGGGGAATGGTCAGGACAAGCTCAGCAACTCTGAACAACAAATCAAACTGGTCAATGTTTGTCCCGGGCATTTTAACTGATTTCAAAGAGCCCCACAAAGCATCAGCTCTATGAGGATCATCAGCATTCAATCCACAACTTTCCTTCACAGAGCTAGGAATGTCGTCATTGGGCACGAGCTGGTAGGTAATAAATTGCTCAGCTAGCCTTTCCATATTCACATCACCAAAAAATTCTGCCGAAACGATTGACCAAATATTCAACAGAATTGATACATGCCTCAAGCCTCCTTTCGAAATGCACGAATGTGGCATGTAGGAGAAGTTCATCATCAGTTGGGCACCACTTCATATGGTACTTTGCTGATGCAATAAAGAATTGCCTAGCAGCAGAGTACACTATTGAGCATTGACGCTCAGTCACATCTCCTTCAGTCAGCAGACTTCGTAGCTTTTGCTTTGTCAGAAAGCTAATTGCCAATTTTTCATTTTCCAGTTGGTTTGAGGAGTCCTCAAAATCAAGGTCAGCAAGACTACTATGGAAGTACCTTGACAGCACCAATGGTTTTACAAATTTTGCCAAAATTGCTTGATCAGCTCTAGCAATTGTGGCCGCAGAACATGAACCATGGGTTCTTCTCTTTGAAGAGTTTTTTTATTTGTGTGAAAACTGGCATGACACTTTGAAAAAAGGAAGGTGAATTTCAGTGAGGCTATCCTCAGACAGATTACTTAAACGCTTGAATCGCGGTTGACACAAGTCATTTGAGAGGAAATATGTATCACAAAACACACAGTACTGGTGCAAGTCATTTTCTGTAGACTTATCAAACCAGTAGAATAGATCTACAGCCATCTCCTCCACATCAAACCCAGAATTGTCACTGTATTTGTTTGCCGGCTTTCTTGGCTGCATTGTGTATCATGTGGCAAGGACAACTACTGAAGAAGATTGCAGAGTTCTTCTGCAGAACTCTTGTTTTGATTGAGTTTCTCACCCCAATATTTGTTGCTGTGTTGTCAACACCTATTGATACACAGTTCGCCCGGGGATCTTCTGTATTAAGAATATGAGAAATTCTTTTGGGCAGAGCATTGTACAGAATTTCGGCATCACCTTACAATAATTATGATAGTAATACTGCGGATCACAAGCCATTACATACATTGTGTAGTCGTCGTATTAAATAAATAATAAATTATTTTAACGACAACATTCATGACAGTCATATCCTATCTGTAATAGTGTTACTGAGTATAAATATTGATAACCAGAAAAATGACAAGTTAATAACAGTTATAATAAATAAATAGGACTACTAGTATTTGCGTCCGTGCGTAGGGTCTGCATGTAGACCTATCATAGTGTATAATAGACAAGTTCCCTGTTGATAGATTTGCATGCCTGTGGCCATGCATCCTTGGGCGTAGTAACATTTGCCACGGCGACATTCATCCGATGGCTCATGTACTCCACTGACTGTTGCTGGAAATGATGGAGACTCCCAAACTGCTTACAGAGCCAAGGAATGTGAGTGAGTAAATGACAGTGGTTGGAAATTTCCGTAACAAAACGTTTTACGGAGGAGACTCAGAAATAACGTCACTTTCCCTTCCAGTAGAACGTGGCTTGCTTCAGTGGCATCCTTGATGCAGGCCCACAATGACAACCAGACAGAGAATGTGTCACACACGTCACGGATTTTGCTGTCTGAAAGTGTTGAGCAAAAACCTCTTAGCTTTTCTGGACAGAAGACCTCACTAAACAGTCTCTCTCTCATCGCCATCGTTAGCTTGGAGAATTTTGTTCCCTCTGCATCATTCCCCTTTAAGTTAAAGCCTGTGATGCCTGCTTGACTACAGGCAGCCAAAACCTTGTCCCTGTTTTTGATACAAATAAATGCAGAGTTATTGTCTAACGCAAGTAAGCTTTCAAAGAAGCATTCGTTTATCATTTAGAAACGCTGTTGCTTATTCTGCACAAGGGACAAGTTGAAGTTACACAGCGACACAGAATAAACGCAGCAAACACAATATATCTCCTTCCCTCACTGATGTGCTCTCTGTCACGATAAATCAAAACACTGCTTGAAGAAGCCTTGACGACTCTCGACTAACTACTGAAAACAACAGCCGAACCTGCAATCTAACCTCTAATTGCAATTCCAAGGCAACACAGTCGTAGGAAGTAGCGGAAGAAGCGAAAAATCTGGTTCAGGATGACGAGTACAAACAGTGTGAACTGTGTCTGCAAACAAAGACTGCCATCATAGATGTCAACTTTTTTGCGCTGCAATTCTTGAAAATACGCACATGCGTAGCTTTGAATGCTGCTTTGCTCGCGCTACGATATTGCATTCTCAATACAATGTATTAGAGGTTTAGACAGGGCACAAAGTATAAACATTATCCTCTCCATGCAAACATGTTACTATTATGACTTTGAAGATTTGTGACTAGGCCTTCTCATAGGCATACAATAGCAAAGTCCTTTCTCATTGCTACGTCAGGGCGGCATAACTCTTGCTGCTGCTGCAGAGCACGGACCTGGACAGACAATCTAATTTCACTGACCTCGATGCATCATTGACTACAGATTAAATAAAAGGAAACTCCTTTTGCCACTCAGGCTTGTATTTTGTTTAATAACATGCAGCTCCAGACAAAGCTGTCGATTTCCGTGATCATTGTCGAGGAGGAGAGGCACAATCAGTGTCGCTGCTGTCCGCCATTTTCGTCGAAAATGATCAGCAAAAGAGCGGGAAACCTCAGAAAGAGGAGACCAATTGAAATAGGAGGCTGAGCCTAACTCCCAGACCTCAGAATTTTAGACTTTCCTGTGTGCGATAACAACAACAATGTTCATTAGCGATCATCGCAGTTTTGAGAGAAATAATTAATATATACATGAACAGAATGAATAAAACACAATTTTGTGAAGAGAAGCCCAGTATCGTGAGAAATTAACTATCTATCGTGAGAGCATGATATGAGCTCTGAAATTGTGAGTCTCACGCCGAAATCGTGAAAGTTGAGAGCCCTGTAACATGCAAATGATGCAATATGATTGACATGATGTTAAGTATGATATCACATGTCTTTTGTTGGAGGGGATCTATGCGTCCATCCTCTTGGGTGCTTTCGGACCCTTTCGCCCTTCGCGGCTGGGGTTCCTTTAGCAGTGCCTCATCTTGAGTTTCGACCGTATACTCAGTAGTGTAGGGCAGGCTGTATGGGTCTGCTCTGGTGTTCAAAGGCCGAAGGACGTACCAGTTGCGCCAGGAAAGTCTGCCTGTCTCCGTTTTTTCCCGCAAGAGGTAGCTTCTGTTGCGGATGTGGATTTGGGCAATCTCTGCCGCAGAATTCCACTTTTTGGACCCTGGATTGTTCACGATTAGCACGTTTGATTACTTTTGCCTGCACCATTAAGTCGAGCTCACGGGCCACGGGGTCATGCAGGTGGAAGGCGAGTTTACGAGCGCCTTGTGTGACAGGGCGGGCATCTTGTTTGAGCTTGCTAGCCGTGCCGATATAGCCCAATTCAGCAACGACATTAACAGCAACCTCATACGATGAGGGAAGAGCGAGGGGGTGCCCCCCTAAAGACAAATAATAGAATAGCATAATAAAGGGCAGGATAAGTCCTTGATACTTTTTGCTGAAATTGCGACAACCTTGGCTGTAGGCATTGGAGACAACTTAACAGTACCCTGGGCAACGATTGGAATTTTAGCACTATTCCACAGCTTAACGTACGAATGTTTAAGGAGCTTGAAGTCCTTGCAGGTTTGCAAATGATCCACCAGGAGCATGGTACATGTACTACCAGGCGAAGCTTACGCCCGTTAGCGTAGAGGACAACAAATGCACGCTCACCTGGCAAAACAATATCGACTGCGTAGGCTTACGACAGTGATTCGTTAGAAGACGAGGAAGGCGATGACATGGAAGAATTTGCAGCACGGGTAGAAGCGGCGGCGGAGGTGTGGTCGGCACGTTTGCTCTTTCGTTGGGAAGTGGGCTTGCGGCTAGTCACACTATGAATCCAAAACCACGTGAAAACCATGTAAAAACCATGTGAAATGGGAAGCACCATGCGAAAAACCATGTAAAATTTCAAACACCATGTGAAAAACCATGTGAAAAACGTGTGAATAAGAAAACAGTGTGAAAAACCATGTGAAAAGGGCACTTTTCATATGGTTTTTCACATGATTTTCACATGGATTTCACATGGTATCAGTTCATAGTGTCACTTGCGGGCTGGTCCTTGCAGCGTGTCGATGAAGACTCGAGTCGCTTATTCGAAAGCTGGCACACATTTTGAAAGTGATTGCGACGGCTGCAATTGTCGCAAGTTTTCCTGTAGGCAGGGCATTGCCTGTAAGGATGGCGTTGGCCACAATATCGGCAGGCTGAATTGTGGACGGCAGCGCAGTGTCAGGTTGTCAAAGGAGGCCAGAGGAGGAAGTGGTTTCAAAGCTTGAGACTAACTTGACGCAATCGGCGATCGTTAAAGTGTCAATGTTCTGTTGCAAAAGCAGCCGCTTTGCTTTGTCCTTCCTGACACCACGAATCAACAGGTCACGCAAGAGCAGATCGCCAGTCAGGGTCAAATCGGTATAACCACTTTCATCAAATAGATCGCGCAACTTCTGCAAAAATTCATGAATTGGCTGATCCAGGTCTTGTTTAGCGTCTAAAAGATGGCAGCGATACTCCAGGTGACGCCTTTGGGGACGCAGCACAGCGTCGACGGCCTCCAGCACGTTGTCAAGCGTTTCGGGCACGGCAGCGGAAAACGTTCAGTTCTTTTGTGCAAACTGGCGGAAATGCTCTCCTGCAGTATTATAGAGAATCGCCAGCTTTTTTTGTTCTCGGCCTCCTTCACCAAGTCCGTAGTGAGCATGTAGCTGGTTAAAGTCGCTATCCATTTTACGAATCCGTCATACGCCGTTTGCTGACTTGGGTTGAACTCAGGCGGAAATCGACCACGGAAAGAAGCCATGACAAGTATGATGCGCAAACGATTCAAACGATATGATGCACAACAACAGCAAACGATTCTACTTCCACTGTGCCAATGTTGGGTAGCACATTCTCAAGCCAAAGAGAAGACACAGTTCAATGCTATCAGCTTCTCATCCGCTTAACCACTGACACTCAATCATTCACGAGACATATATAATTATTCACTTACACAAGAACGAGGCCTAAAATCATAACGAGGCACTACAAGTGCATGGGTGTCTAGGCTGCCGTGTTGGCTCACCTTGCCCATCAAAGCCTTCATGGCCTTTACGGCATACTCTGCATCATCATTGGCTGTGCATGTTATGGTGGTGGCGTGTCATATCTTGACGTGTTCCTTATTCCCTGCAGAACACCTCAAACCCTGAGCTTTGGAACAGTGGCTTCCATCAGAGGTTGTCCGGACTGCTATCCCCACCATTCACGACGATTGCATGATATGGTCTGTCACCTGGTTAGTTGTAGCACCTGTACAGCCGCATGCATAAACTTCATTCCACTTAGAGCACTTAATGATTAAACGTTCTTTGCTTGCAAAGCTGAACAAGTCGGTGGCCATGGCGTCCCCAGGCCGGTTTGGTGTGATGTCTGGCATCCGTGTCTCCTTCGGTTGGGTAGGGCTCCACTCCTGGCATTGAGAACAGGATCAAACCATCTTTGCGATGTCGTTGTTGGTGCCATGCCAGTAGATTCATTTATGTGCCCATCGGAGGGTGTAAACTCTTCCGAGATGCGCTGTATGCACGTCATTGAGGATCTTTTGTCGTAGCTCCCTTCGGATAACTAACATGTGCGCGCAGAAGAGGATCAACACATCAACAACTTAGAGGTGCTCATGGACCAGCTTGCATGGGGAGATATCTTGATTTTGGCATGCTTGGATGCTACCTGCCTGTGTGATTGTGTCTTATATCTTCACATAGACTGGGTCGGCGTATCCTGCTTTTTTACTTTTGCTAAGTAGAGGTCCTCCATGCCGTGCGTGGAAGCAATGTGTGGTAATGCGCAGATGGAGATGTTGACAAAATGTTCCACTTTGTGCTCGCAATCAAGGTCATCAAGTTGGAGATGATGTAAGTCTTGTCGTGATTGTGGCTCTTGATGTTTCTTGGAGCAGGCGTTATATATTGTCTGCCCTCAATCCCGACAAGACCATGATGGATTTTATACATCATCTCTAATCTTTTGATTTTTCTTCTCTCTTTGGGGGGACATCCACTTGAGCTGTTTAACCCCTAGGCTGTGGAACGATTTTAGCAATTACGTCTCCTCACACGAGCCGCTTTATCGGTCAGGGAAAGAATTCCAGAAGGTCAACTTTAAGGCAGTTTCTCTACCCTAAACAAGCATGCAATCGCAAAATAACTTTCAGACATCGATATTGAAATTTATCCTTCTGTCTAGTCGTGCAGTTCGTCTTTTGCTTTTCTAGTTGGTAAAAATACTACGACTAGATTTATATTGCTGCCCTAGATTTTGCGTGCAAATTGCGACGACTGACGCGTGCCGTCAGTAACCGGATTTTAGGAACTGCGTTGATATGGTGCTGATGGTTGTTGCCTAGTAACGTTAACCTTATTGCCATTCAAACTGCGATTCACACGTTTGCGCTGTCATAAACCGCAATTCGAAATCTTTTTACAAGCACTGTATTATTTTGTAGGCCTGCGGATGATTATTTTCGGCTCATGCCATTAGGCGAAGTCGCACATTACCAGTTCATTGTCCTGAACTTGATGCAAAGGGTATAATTATTCAAACCTGCTATCTGCGTAACAAGCACTGAGAAACTCCCCTGCCGAATTCTTCTGCAGAATGAAACAAGACAGCCCAGGCAATGACGTTGCAACTCCAAACAATCATCATTTATTCAGGGCTTACAAACAATTGTAAAGCTTCAGTACGTCAAAACATTTTAGAATGAAATCAGATCCACATGTACAGGAATAATATTTCTAAATAAAAAAAAAATAGTTCTACAGGCAGCGAACGACCATAGTTCAACTATGGCACCGATCTACTTCCTTTGTACAGACGTGGCATGCATAATATTTATTTCGTTAGAGGGAAAACACAATTCATTTATTCATTGTTGAGCGCATGAGCGATCAACAACGTGGCTAGACTGACAATTTCAATGGCTGAGGCAGAGCGAGCGATCAAACCAACAAGAATTCAACAAGGCAAATCAACAACGTGGCTCGGCTGACAA
>OFHS01000476.1:0-30284 GCA_900245855.1 Calvadosia cruxmelitensis
GGATCATCCTAGAAAGTAGGATCATCCTACTTACTAGGATCATCCTCCCTCCTTGTAAACAGGGCCTAAGTTTAATAAACTCCGCTTGTGTAAATTGAATTCAAAAATGAAATGCTCGGGGGAGATGAAAACCAGTACCGTGAAGCTTAATTGTATATAATGCTCACCTCTGGGACCTAAGAAAAATGACCTTTATAGACAGGTGGCCTTTCTGTCCAGGTTGATTTCTATAGAAAGTATCATTTTAGCGTTATGAAGAGCGGCCTTTATACACAGGTGGCTGCTCTATAGAGGTGACCGCTAATACAGGTTTGACTTTAACCTAGTTACCTTGACTGTAACTATCATTGCAAAGCACGCGGAGCTCTACTAATCTGTTTCGATTCAGATACATTTGGCTTCCTGGCTTCCTTTCGCTGCTCACAAGACCATCCAACTTTGTTTAGTGTTAGAGCATTGATTCTTGGGATAATCATAAATCTAGGATCCGATCGGATCCTTGGCTTGAATCGGAATCGGATCCGTTTAATTTGCTAAGTGGTTTGAATTTGCTGTTACAGAATACGATATCACTATTTTCACAATGTTATGAAAACGAGGCTGATTGGAAGTCAAAACGTTATCTGCCAAAAGGTTGAAACAATTTTCTGTGAATTTGTCTTGCGTGATATCAAATAAGCAAGATAGTTTGCGTCAAAGGAGACATAAGTAGCTCCTATGGACTTTTCTAAATTTGTCTCCATGGGCCTTAATCATGGACCGGGACTAAAGCGTAGTCCAAGACTAAACAGCTAGTCTGAACCATTGCTAAAATTTGTATATGGGACTTGAGGTTTAGTCCCGGACTATGCTTTAGTCCTGGCCACAGAGCAAGCGTTTTAGGCAAATCCCACTTTGCGCTTTTCATCTCAGTTTTTCAGCACAACAAGAAAGTTCATGTTTACCAAGACACGCCGTTGTTTACAACTTGGAATGCGTCACTCAGACATTTAGAACCAAGCCACTTGCACACTGCACTTAACTTAGCAAACAAGCGCTGGTCACAAGCAAGAATTAACCACCCGCAAACAATGCGGCAATAAGGAAGCTCAAAGAGCATGGAAACCAATTGCTCCGTGTTGTTTGTTTGATCGTTGATCTTCAAATTGCAGAAAGGATTATGGAGCAAGCACGTAAGATGGCTACCACGTGTGATAAATTGCTTGCTAGACACTGGAAATGTGCGATTACTGTTGCTCTGTCTTCTTTTTGCAGAAAACGCCACAAACGCCCTGTGTCTCGTTTGTTGTGACAGAGCGTCGGGTCGTCACTACGGCGTCCAAACGTGTGATGGTTGTCGGGGATTTTTCAAACGTACCGTCAGACGAGACCTCGTTTACGAATGTCGAGAACAAAGCGCCTGCACCATCAACGTCAACAGCAGGAACCAATGCCAGAGTTGCCGACTGAACAAATGCTACTCAGCCGGAATGATGAAAGAAGGTCAGAATAATCTACAGTGATTAGGATAATTATGACGCATCAGTGCACATGATCTGACCAACCAATGAGAATGATCTCAGTTTAATGCTCATCTGACTTAAATAGCCGGTAGCAGACTTTGACGGCTGATCTTTTAGGGTTCGTGAGAATGTCTCCTCTACACAAAAGGACAGTCGTGTACCTGTTGCATTTTATGATTCGCTGTTGACACATAAGATGCAGTGCCACCAGTAACGTGTCAGCTGTTAGATATTATCTGTTGTTTGCCTTTTAAAAGCTTTGTTGATCGCCATTGCCTATGTTGACAAATCGAATGGAAGGGAAAGTGGTCTCCGGCTCTTCGGACCGTGTTTTTCCTCATGAGTATGTCTTTGTGACATATTCATCATCGTCATCATTTGTTCAGATATCCAATCAGATACAGGCTCAGTTGTTCATGAAGCTGAGTCTCAAACTAATGCATAATAATATGTTTTAATGCTAATTTTTACTTAAAATGTTCTTTGATAATTGAATTGAATCTGGTCCTACTAGCAATCAACTTCATGCGCAATTATTATGATCACTATGCATTGATTATTTGCTGTTTCTAGCGAGTATTGATTTCTTCATTGAATATAATTGATCCCTCCATTATCTCAATCTAAGATGAATTCTGGACGGCACTCGTTTATCTCCGCGTTTCTAGCACACATGTTTTATTCCTAGTTTTTGTTCGTTACTTTATTTTTTATATTATTTCTGCATCACTAACACTGTCTTGCTCCGACGTTTTTTTCGCCAGCTGTTCAGAATGAGAGGTCTCCCAGAAAGCAACTGACCCTCAATCAACATGGCGGTCACCAAACGAAGCGTTTTCCATCTCGAGAACTCGAACGATCTCACTCCGATTATGCAACTAGAAACAACCAATCAAGATCAATCCTCTACGATGACGTCATACCTTTCCCAGAACCACATCGGGACTTGTTGTCTATATTCGCATCTTCAAAACCCAGAACCCAGACTCCTGTGTCCATTAATAACTTAACGGACTTGCTTACTTCTTCAGTTCGTATAATTTACATAACAATAGCTTGGGCTAGGAATATCCCCAATTTCACCGAGCTCCCCTTCCAAGACCAGACATTGTTATTGGAGAACAGCTGGCATGTTCTATTCGTCATCAATCAAGTGCAATGGGACTTACGATACAAAGCCAACGTACTGTTCAACAGACTGGAACATGACGTCACCGGTAGCGACAGACGGGAAATGTTTTCGCGCATGCGTGAACTGGTTCGTCATCAGGAGATGATTGACAGGTTGAAGTCCCTGGATTTGGATGCTACAGAATTCGGATGCTTGAAAGTACTGGCTATTTTTAAACCAGGTTAGTGTGAACGCGGTAATGACGTTGGTTATACAGTAAGAGGTGATTGTACTGTGGATCATGGTTTGATACCTTTTATCATACGACATGAACAGATGCCTGTAAAGATAGTCTGTGTAGATGCGTGTGTTACACTATAAGCCCAATCCCAAGACATGCCACGGCCATGAATGAAACAAGTCTCAACTTCTTTAGTGTGCCCTTAAATAACTAGTAGCTATTATTATTATGATGATGATGATGTTGGTGAAAAACAAGAAAACAATCTTGAAATAAATTAGATATATTTAAAAAATAATAAAAAAATTTCCGTAGCATAAAAAAGAATAATAATGTTGATTAATATTGATTAATTTCATTTATTTGACTTTGTCTACACCGTTTCAGAGATCAAAGGACTCCTCGCTTTGAATTTCGTTGAATCAATGCAGCAATTCGCCCATTCTGCTCTAACGGAATACTCTCTTGGGATCCATCCTCATCGATTTGATCGCTTCAGTCGCATGATGCTCTTACTGCCTTTACTGCACACCATCGATTCTCAGTTCATCGAGAAATGCTTTTTCAACGGCTCACTGACAAAGATCTCGAACGAGAAACTTCTAGAAGCTCATGACGTCATCACATACCAACAACAGAACGGCTATTCATAGTAATGATCTCTCTCCTGGTGTTTAATCATGATTGTATTGAATGATATATACAGTACATAAGTATGGCATTTATTGCTACTTATCAGGGCATAATCTAAATACAGAGATGGATATCGATTGTACATAATTTTATACATATTTTATTCAAATCCAAATGTTAATTAAAAACACTATTAACAATTACTCAACTTGGGCGAATGTACCGCGCACACTCTCGGCGTTCCCGCGCTGGATGGCCAAGCTCAAGTTTGCTATGAACTCGACCGTGTGTTCCATAATTTCATGTAATTGGATGTATGATTTCTAATTATAAATATTGTAAAATTCAGTTAAAATTATTACATCTTTTCTTATTGTGTTTTAATTTGTAAAGTGTCCAACTCCGGTACACATGTTCGTTATGTCTTCTGTGGCTTTAGCAGTCGAGGGCCCCAAGGGAGACAAGCCATTGGCTTATTGAACTACCCTAGTTAAATAAATTGACAAAAAATTGATTTTGGTTGTAGTGCGGAGTTGAGGGATGTTATTGCTTCATCAGATGAAATCTACGGATGAAAACACGAACAATAATATGACGTGAACGAATCACGTGACCTTCGGCAAGATAACACTACTATGAAAGAACTAAACATCGCCCGCAGCCATCTTGCCATGAGGCAGGAAAACTTGTCCGTTCTTCATAATTACCCCCAATGAACATGAATGTGCACGGCTGTTCGAAACACTGAGTGGAAGCTGTTAAATAGAAACAATGAAACAGTTATGAGATGGGCCATTGATACTTCCTTGCCTACAGAAAAACAATAATTAGAGAAAATATTCTACACTTAATTGATTCAAAGTCGTGATTGCTACGAATGGGTCCTCAACGATAAGGAAAAAACGTTATCTTTTAATTTAATGGCGCATTTCTTTCCATCATTATCTCTCCAGAATTTTCTAATCACGAATGTGCGAGTCGTGTGTCGGCGCGTGCCAATTTCCCGTCGCTCGAGCGTAAAACAGTTGTAGGAAATAGCAACGCTGCAAGATTCGGAAACCGAATGCATTCATTTCCCGCGTCTTTTCTTCTTGAACATTGACGTACGCTGCTGTTTTGAGACACAAGTGTGTACTCCTTTGGGTCATTTTGCAAACATTGGACCTCCAACGTTGGATTTCCTGTTAGCTAGACTACAAAGAGTGAATTTTTGTGAATAAACTAATAATAAGATGCGCTAATGTGTCTGGTTGAATTTGTCTTTTTAAGTGTTCCGTAAACGAAAAGATTTAGTGAAGACATTGAATGCTCTTGAAGATGCTAGCCACTTTTGAAATTTTCAAATAAAAATACTTTCTAAATAATTTTTTCTCAATTCATTTACACCCAATAATATTAATTGTGTCCTTGAAGAACGGGAACTCGGCTCTGTGATGATAGTCGCGCGCGTGGACGAACCTGGAAGCTGTTTAATTAAGATATCTTGTCTCTCGATTGATCTCTTTGACAGATCTTATATGCAACAAAAACGCACATCTGATGAACAATTCTTCGATGAAATACCGTCAGAGTATTGCCGTAAGCAGACGATATTACTGCTCCGGTGATAACTTTTTAACGGCGTATTCCAAAAGTTGATGTCTGTTCATGCGTTGCATTTGAGACGACAGATTGACAGTTGAACAAGGGTTTGAAACTAGGTTTGCTAGCTGGCCCAATTCCTAGCAGCTTCAAGTTTTTACATCGTCACTTGTGCGTGTCTGAGTTTACAAAGCGTGTTAATGACCGATTTAACGGACAATTGTCTCCTCGTGGAAGCAGCCGAAGCGTCAAGAGTAATCTCAAATCAACCCGACAAAGGTTTCCTTGAACACGTGTTCATTGATGACTCATCCATCCATTAGAGACACTTTAAATGGTCGTGGTTAATCGCGCATGTCCCATGTGCTCTGTGAAAACCGCTAGCCATAATAACTCAAGGTCCGACGTCGATCTGCCGACTTGATAAGCTATTGTCACATGTCTCCAAAGTTACAAAATGGCAAGCTGATATCTTTGGGTTAGACTAGCCGGCGTCAAAACGAGAGAGTGTCTGTCAATATCATCAAGAAACTAATCAGTACGACAAATAAAAGAACTAACACTGATTTGCAGACTTCTGTTCACTTCCATCATTTTAAGGTCAATATTTATAAACAATTAAAGGTTATCGGTTATGAAAAATAAGGCAATATTTAATTATATGATTATTTTATTCAAAGCATCCAATATCTAGTCAATCATTGGATGGCTTTATCGATTTAGGGCTACCCTATAATCAACGTTTGTTGACACAATCATATATAGGTACAGTAGGTTGGCTTGATGGTTTCAGGATTGTAAGAAATGCCCTGACCGGCGTGAAATATAAATTTCCCTATAGTGCTTGGACGTGCCAGGTTTTAGCCCAAGGGCGCAGTGTTGGATTAAGACTGCTTTAGCCAGTTTGAGACATTGCGGGACATCCAAGGCGAAGGAAAGCTCTTGATGGATATGCCTTCTCCTTACATCTCGTCCTACTCTTTTCTCACACCTTGATATTATCTATAATCTTTAACAACTGTTGATCAGTTGATGATTATTGAAATCTAGTTTCATTTGCAACAGGACAAAATTCCTTTTAGGATTCTCTTAAGCCCTCATAAGCATCGCTTTTAAGATTTGAGATGGATTATTCTGTCAGCAACCTGTTAATCGTGCAGATTACACATCGTTAAGAAAGGCAATTCTTCCTTGCAAGCTCTCTGATATCGTCATCCTACGATTGTTGAACATTGTCCAGCACACGTGCTACGCTTTGCGAACAATATGATGTAGGAACATGAAAGATTTCAAAGTCTTGCTCACCAGAACAGCTGAACCTATTGTTCTACCAGACCTTAAAGGTTTTGAGGAAGAGATTGCTAACATGTCATCGTGTCAACCTTAGAATCTTGACGTGTAAATTAAAACAGAAACACTCCACGGATGTCCTAGAGAGATCGTAATTATTATATTGTTTTAATATGAGCGTCAAGTCGGTAAGATATTCAAAAGCATCGCTGTGGGGCACTTTGAAAGAGATTTAATTTCAGAGCACAAGAGAGGGAAATCTCAATGACGCATTGCTTTTATCGTTCTGGAATCATCTTGGTTTAGAAAAATTAATTCCAACCAAATAGTGTTACTCATTAATATGTCAGTGATACGTGTCATGATGTACAGTGTTGAGAGAAATCCGATCTGAAATGATCAATTCACCGTTTCTACAGCAGTTAGTCTTTGATAGATGATGAGCAGGTTGCATCGATTATTCTGTTTGAGAATACAAAAAGCCCGTTTTATCGCCAGCAGGTTCCCTAAGTACACTGCTTGAAGTCTTATCTGCTATTTTTGACGTTCCCAGACCTCTTTAGATCATTCCCGATAGCACCGCGTGGCATTGAGGCGGAAGTGCGCATATAGTTTTATTGCCGCAAATCTGGTAGCAGTCATTTATAAACTGCAAGGCCAATTTGTAAGCACAGTTCTTTCCATGTGAAAATTTGTTGCAACTCCCTGTTGAAGGATCGACTATTCATTGTTCTCCCTGTGGTTACGACATTGGATTCATTGACGGTCGGGGTATCTGTGGTTAGCAAAGCGTCCTTTGAAAGTCAAGACTACTTCCTACCAAGACTATATTCCTGATTTGGAATCCAGCAAGTTGATCATTAAAGTAACCTGCATTTGTTGTTGACTTAGTACTTGCTGGACGAGGCATGCTTTGCACACAATTAGCAGCTGTTAGTAGTGGTGGCATGTGGGACCCTTCGCAAGCAGGTACTACCACGATGGAATCTGAACACGATCACTCTATCCAAACTGTTGTCAAGAACGAAACTGTCCATCAATCATTAGAAGTGAAACAAGAGATTCTGGATGACAACGCTAATGTCATCGATGAAGATGAAGAAAGGAAAACCGATTGCAAATTCTGCTGTCAGCCGCCATCGACATCACCGACTGAAGCCGAGACGACACGATCATCCACCGATCCCAGCCGACCGGTTTTACGACGACTGAGGGCCAACGATAGAGAACGACGTCGAGTCAAACTCATCAACATTGCCATGGAGTCACTACGAAAAGTCATCCCTGGACTACAAGAGAAACGAAAAACAACCAAATTGGAGCTGCTCCGTTGTGCAAATCGATATATCTACATTCTCCGCGACGCCTTGAGAAGTGGAAAGCCTCTTCAGGACTGTCGAAGAGATGGACACTTTTTGAACTTTCTTGAAGAGCAGCGCATGATGTACGAGACTTATTTCCCTTGTAATCCATTTGTCCAACCCTTCGCAGCCATGAATTACCAATATCTACCCCATCAGAACTATTACATATGATTCATCTAACAGGCAGGATTTCATTCCTAAGTCATATTAGTTTCCTTTTAAAGGAAAAACGTTTTTAAATTACACGTTTTCAATGCATGCTTTTTGTCTGGGATATTTCTTCAGGATTATCCTGCATTTTCATATTTATACAAAAATAAAACTTCCTTGCGATCGCTTGCCGTAATTCCGTCTTCATTTGTGCATATCTCCTACTAACCAGCTCAAATTTAAATTATTCTCTCAGACGAACGAGTTTTTTCGGTATTGAAGAATTCTGATCGATGGGAATTTCTAAGCTGAGAACGTGCTTCGATGTTTTCCGCTAAAAAACGCAATAGTCTTAGCAGAGACCAAAGACCGCGTTGTTCTAATTACGTTCTTCACTCGTTAAAAGTGGCGTCGGCATGCTTGACCAGCGGTGTTGTTACAACACGTGTTCAGATAACTGGTTGTTTGTTTGAAAATATGGTTTTGTTTCCGTTTGTTCAAGCTCAAATTTACACGTAAAGTAAGGAGATTTCTTAAGGTTATATCAATCAACATATGCCACAATCTGTTTTTCATAAAACATCATTAAGTTTTATAATTAACGGCAGATATGTAACTATCTTGAAATGCGATCAATCACAGTTTGAGATGCGTCTTTCCTGCTGTGACAGTTAGTTTTAGCTTGCGTTTGTATTGTGGCGGGTTTATAGATTTAAAGTCGGACCGCTTTCAGCCTTGAAGGAGCCTCAAGTAGTCATGAACTAATATTTTAACGAACTTCGATTGCTGTTTGAGTTAGTTACAATTTTGATGAATAAAAGGCTGTATGATCGATTGAACATTGATTGTTTTTCAAATAGAACAAAATGTTCCTGGTTGAGGAGTCGTGATGTCTTGATCTCATAAAGCTATATTGAGTCACTGAATTGGTATTGCATTTTGTCGCCATTTTAGTAGGTGTTGAACGATAAACCAAAATCATAATTATAGCAAAAGCAAATATGGCATCGCTCATCGTTTTGACATGATGACCACTGAAATCGATTAGAATTCAAAGCGGCATGAGATGTCGCGCGTGGCTTACGAAACCAAAGCATGTCAAATCATGCGCTAGTTTCTCGTTTCTGTATCATGCGTGACGGTAATTTTGTTGATTTTCATGGCAATTACAGCATCTGCTGCAAGGACGATGGTTTTACCATCTGGGTCAATCAAATCCCATTTATAAACCTAGACGTATCGTTGAGAGTTGGTCGTTGATTGTTCCAACGATTTCGTCTTTTGATTTAGTCAACAAAAGAGTCAGCGATTAAGGACGAGTCGTCGAGCCGCAACAGAAATCACATTAGCCCACTCCACCGGCTGACTTGAGGGAGAACAATAGAACAATAGATACGATGACAATGCTTCAACAGCCTCTAACACCTGTCCTTGATGTGCAGTAGATTCCAGAAGTGATCGAATGATCCCTTGCGATGAATTCTGTCTAGCACGACACAGCGAACGAAACGGTCGACGATCAGACTAGTGACAAACACGCGTGTGTACAATCATCTTCAGAAATCATCTCGTCGATTTTATAAAGAAAACATGAGTTTGCAATTGCTTGCAGAACGTGCTGTCGAAGCGAGCCTTGAGAATTACCAAGGTAAGAATCATATTCGTTGCACTATGTACAATGATTATTTTTGGCGCGATTTTTAACTGAACACTTGGTCACATTGTCTGAGATTTGAAGTCACGGGAATAGCTTGTTCTTTTCCTGGAACAATCTTTGCAAAGTTAGCTCTCACCTATAGTTCTACTAACAGCTGTTCAGTTATATAGTGTATTTACAATAATATTTCCCCAGAGACGGAAAAATTGTTTAATAATCTGCTTCAGCTAAATGCGCAAGTCAAGGCTAACAGTTTGAAGCACGAATTTAGATTTGTACGCACGAGCTCGATGTCTTTGGAAAGCGAGTCCAATCTTTGCCATGCGGGTTCGGTCTCAATGATTCGTTTTACTGTGGTCTAATCATAAAGCCGTTAGTTGGTGAAATCGTGGGTCATTTCCGTTAGTGCACGCGCGTCGCTCGGGCCATGGACAACGGGGCCATTATAGTACCATTGAATGCGTGCGGTAAAAACGAATGAGTGATGGCTTCTTACTTATTCTCCAGCGCTAGTCAAGCGAGTTGGCGATTCGCGTGCCAAGGTCATTATCGCCTCGCGCTCTCTGTTTGCTAAAAGAAAGAAGATATTGTAGACTCAAGTTAACCGACCATGCCGCCTACATCATTGTTTGCCAACGGCATAAATTCAAACGACTGCTCCGCCTAACGTTTATTACCCTCTGCGCTTGTCATCGAGTCATGTTGTCTTACTTGGTCTTGTCAGGTCTTGCCAATGGTGCAACGTCACGTTGTCTGGTATGCGGTGACAGAGCGTCAGGACGTCACTACGGAGTTCTAACGTGCGATGGATGCCGTGGCTTTTTCAAACGCAGCGTCCGAAGGAACATCGCCTACGCTTGCAAATACCAGGGGAGTTGCGTCGTCGACGTCAAACGACGTAATCAGTGTCAAGCGTGCCGCTTTCAACGTTGCGCTGCAGTCGGCATGAACAAACATGGTAGGTACTTCGCATTGAGTTCTTCAAATACAAACTGCGGTGACGTTTTGTATGTTACGTTGCTCACGTAATCCTATCTTTCTTTTAGCTGTTCAACACGAGAGAATTCCACGAAAGTCAAAGAAGTTGCGAGGCGTTACGTCTTCGGCAGCGTTCGTCTCTCATCGAGAACCGTTGACCAATCAGACCAACGTCTGCCGCAGTGCTTCAAACGACGAGACACAGAAAACCCTCTCCTCTGCCGAGCGATTGCAGAAACCAGCCGACACCGTCGAGAAGCAAAGAAAGTCGGCATATTCGATCGAGTCTCTACTTGAGGTTGCAAACAAAGAGCGCACTAAATACACCTCATCACCAATGACCCCACCCAACACCCCACCAAGCAGCCCCCCTCTGCCAGGGCCCATGTCCAATGTGGATCGCAGCCAAGAATCCATCATGTTCGTTCTTCAGACTGCCATGTCTTGGGCTCACAACATGCCTTCATTCGTCGATCTGCCACATGGTGATCGGAACCTGTTGATGCAAGAGGGCTGGGTCGAGCAGCTTCTATTGAGTCTTGCGCACTACGATTGTCCCAGTGAGTTACTCACTTCATTCTTCGCACAACGACTTGGTCCCAATCTCTCGCCTTTGCAATGGAAAAGCGTCGAAGAGGTCAACCTCGTATTGGGACGATTGAAAGCACTCCAATTGGATGCCACCGAAATTGCCTACGTCAAAGCAATCGCCCTCCTGAAGCCACGTAAGTGAACAACAAATCACCGGGACTATATAATATGATATAAAAATTCCTTCTTTATACAATACATTTTCCAAAGCCAGATGCCCTTTATCGTCTTGCCAAATGTCAATAATTATGTCTTGATTTGTAGACCAAGGTACTAAATGTCCGCTTCAAATGTTAGTTTCATATCGCGATTAAAACTGTGTTGATCAAAATCATTTATTTGATCAATTTTTGTATTATGTCTTCTACAGATCTTCCAGGCGTCACGTCACGTGGTTTCATCGAAACAGTCCAAGATGGTGTCCAAGCCATGCTGTCGGAATACATGAAGACCAAATATGGCAACAGCAATACCAAATTTGGCAAGGCGATTCTGACGTTGCCATTGGCTCAGAACATCAATAAAGACATCTTCAACCTGTCGTTTGCAAGTCAGCATCAACCAGAAAGTCGCTTCACGCAAACAATTCCTTCTCCAAATCCGTTTCAAAGCATCTCAAGTCATTTCATGATGTGAGAACTCACCTGGCGTACTAGCACATAGCAGCTACCTTCTCGAAATGCACTTTAAAAAGAAATCTTATAGTTCTCTGACAGGGATAGAATTCAAAATGTAAAATAATCTCAAAACGATGGCCTACAAAGACCAATGTATAAATGATTTCCAGGATAGGGCTTTTGTATATAATTCTTCATATATTCTCCTTTGATATTTTGTCTCTTTCAATATTAGAGAATATATGAACTTTATGTTATTTTCTGTTGTCTTTGCTCGTTTAAGATTTACATAACAAAGAGATATCCGAGACCATTCCAGCCTCGTCTTAATAATGCCATTGTTTTATGTGAGGCTGGTTGTGTCGATCAATCAATCTGACTGTGCAAGAAACGAGCTAATTGTTGACTAAATACTATACAATTAACCAGAAGCATGTTGGGATTATAAGTGATTTGCAAACACGTGGTTTTGAGTTGATAGAGTCATTTGACAGTAAAAAACAGCGTGCAAATGGACAATCATAGAAAGGAATACGGTTGGATGCGCTCGAGACAAAGAAAACTGTAAATCCATTCCACCCCAGAATGAAGTTGCTTTGCGCTTGGTTAATTGACCAACCAGAGCGATGCTGTGTTTCACTACGATCATCTGGTAATTCATGGCACATTGGCATGAGCAGCTCTTGCCCTAAGAGGCACGTGACTTCAGTGTTTGAGATGTAGGACTTTAAAGCCCTAATGGGATTGCAAAATTCCTCTGTTTTACGATTCGTTGCATTCAACCGTGCATCGGATATGCCCTAAGCAGCTCTCTCTGTCGTGGGACCAGCAACTCGTTTCTCAAATATTATGAAATTTATATATGGAATGCGAATTAAGCCTCCATCTTTACCTCCTACACATCTCAGTCGATGCACGAACATGAGAAATTACCAGAGGCAGAACGAGGCTACATTTGCCTATCAGGACGCGTTAATCTATTGCGTCTTTCCCATTGGTTGGTCTTTAGACCGAACGCAGTCACTCAAATCAAGAGAAGTATACAATTACTTTGAAATTTCTATTTCATCTAAATCGTCTTTACAAGACATTGTCAGTGTGGCGTATTTCTGTTAATTACAAATTAGCGTAGTGCATTGAATGCAGCGCAGTGTCTTTTCAATAGAACCAAAGCACGGCCGTTTTCATTAGCAAAAACAATTCATTAGTACAACGAGACTTTAGAATGTTAAAGAAAATTGGCAGTTTCTAGTAGAACTAGAAAATCTATATATGGTTGTCATGGTGACATATTCATCAAAGAGGCTTGGAGCAAGTTTCTTCTCAACTAGTCCAAGTGAGATTGATAAAGACCTTGGTAGGTCACAGAAGGAAACCACGCAAGGCTCAATGAAGGTAACTTTACACACACGAGATGGAAATGTCTCCCTGTGGGACTGAGAATACTGGCTATCCTGTCGAAAAGTGACTGCAGTGGGTTTTTTTACTGCGTGGCCTGCACGATGATGTCACTGTTATCCATAGGTGGGACCTTGCGGGATATCTTATGTGGGATTACCGTGCTCGGAACGGCAATCGAAAAGCATTGTATCACGAGGTTGTCGTTCGTGAACTACTCGTGGTTGTGGCCGGGGCCCCACTGCTTGGTTTCGAATCTGCGTCTCTTGAAGACGTACTCGAGTCGCTTAGCAACGCGCCCCTTGCTTTCTTACTGGCACGCTTATCAATGGGAGACGTGCCTTCTGAGTCTGTCGTCTGCGGGGTCCGTTGCTGCGCTTCGGCCGCTTGAGCGCGTGGTAAGTCCTCTAAACTCAACGGATAAATGGTCTCTGTTGATGTTGGCGATACTTCCCGCTCTGAGCCTACCTGCGGCTCAATGCTAGTTCGCATGTTGTCAGAATCGCCAGTAGTCGGTTCTTCAGTTATTGGCGAGATGTTTCGCTTGGCTTTCGCCTCGGCGTTTTGCTTCTCTTTCCGTCTTTTGCCTTCTTCTTTTTGTTTCGATTCAAGATAAGGATCCCATTCCATCGAATGAGCCCCACTCAATGGGGTTCCTGCAGGAGTACCCCCTTCCCGTGATTCCTTTGTGGGGGCAGTAGGAGTATAACCCTTTGCAGACATGCCGGCTTTCTCCGGCGTCCTTGGCAAACGCTTTCCGGTCTTCGACGTACGATCAAACTTTTTAGGAGCGACCTCATCTGACGTTGTGTCTGAATTAGAAGTCATATCGTCTCCGCGTCGCAGAGATTCATCCTTAGCAAGGCGTTTCTGTTTCAATTCGCGATTCCTCTTGCGCCGTAAGTTCGACAAATCGGCAGCACTCGTCACACCGTGCTGTGCTCGACCGCTAGGTGGCATGGATCGAGTTGGGGTTGGGCTCCCGTAAATTGACTCAAGGCTCGTATTGGGCTTCTCTTTATCATGAGATAAGAAGTTATATGGCTGATGATAATCAGCGAACAGCAAAGCCTTTTCTTTCAGAAGAAGATTCTCAGGGTGATGGGCGTTGCTCATTAGTTTCCGCCAGCCGGGGCTCTGCGATGGCTCAGGCGAACTCTGCAGGGAGAAATCATCACAGCAAATTACACTAAGTATATGCAGAATTACATTTATATTATTTATTAATGTTGAAACTATAAAACTAGAATGAGAGAAAGTTATGACAGTGCTGATTGTGTTGTGAGCATTCTCAATCCGGATTAATTCCGTAAAGCTCATGTTGCTGTTTGATTCGCTATTACTATCTCAAATGTACTTTCAAATATGGATTACCACACGGTGAGATTGCGAGGAACTAAAGTGACGTTTCGTATTAATATTGAGCTAGTTTAGAAGATTATAACAAAATATTGCATGATATGGGTGCTTAATTGGCCATACTATTGTTTCAGGGCTACATGTTATCTCTCGGATGGAATTGCTAGAAGCACGCCAGCTGCGACTTGAGCGTATGCTAGTAATGGTGTACCATTGTCGTCTGTAAGTAATCGTAGTGTGTAGAAAATGTGCGTTGATGCATGTACTGTGAGAAATTGGAACGGGTTGTTCCGTTGAACACCACCGTCCGAAAAAAAATGCACGTTTATTATTATGGAATTTGTAACTTGCAATCATTGGCTGTGGTAAGAAGATGACTGCTCTATTGAAATGATTGCTACACATTTCCTGTCACAGATAAAATATTTTTGTGGTTCAAATATCAGTACCGTTCTTGACGTTGAACTGCTTCCAGATGAAGTTTTCTTTTTCTGAAATTGAAACAGGATGACGTCAGTGATCATTCAACAAATATACTCGCTCATTGATGATACAGATTACAGATATTGAATGAAATCGAGGTTAACATGAAACAGAGATTACGATTGACAGCATACATCACATTTGTAAATCCGAGAAATAGAATTGAATACCCTAAGTCAACAATGTTAGATGCTACCCACATTACACAAATGATATCCCAAAGTAAGTGTCATTTTGGAGTTATAAAGAGTGGCCTTTATACACAGGTGGCTGCTCTACAAAGGTGGCCGCTAATACAGGTTTGACTATATAGGGATTACGATTTCAGAATGTTATGAGAAGTAAAGAATCATGAGCTATTGAAACTTATAATTGAACCATTACTTAACATTTGATTCTTTCTGCAATTTAACCTTGAACTATAATGAACCATTTCAGAACCGTGTTGAGAAATTTTACTGGAAAAGTAAAAGCACTTGTCTTCTGGTAAATCGTACTCATATTGAATAGGGAAAGCGTTTATACCATTGCGTTTACATTATACAACGTAAGGAAATGTGAAATGGGATAATTAGATTACATCGAGGTTATTTAGATCAATACGAGGATAGAGATCTGGTAGCAAAGAGAGAGACAAATGCTGATGAGAATCTCCTGCGGGAAAAACTCATTCTGCGTTCAGGCAGCTCGTCTCCTTAATCATCTGCTAGCGTCTCACCCCGACATTTTAATCACTGCCAGGAAGTCAGCTTTTATAATTCAATCCAAGACATTGATCTGTGTTTCCTTTTAGATACAGTTTTATGCACAGTTTGGAGCTTTATTTCTAATTTTTGGTTTGACGATATTTTTACTGTAGATAGTTAACAGACGCACGCTTGTAACATAGAAAATTTTAACTCTAGGTATGTAATTAGATAAAGTTTTAAGATTCTTTTATTTCATTGTATATAATGTATAATTTCTGTTTAATGTTGATTCTCGGAATTCTGTAAAACATATCTTTATTGGTAACTGTTTACAATCATTGTAATGACTTGTACCCAGCTGAATACGAGAGAAAATAAAATACATTATTATTACATTATTATTCCTTCCTTTGACATGTCATGTACATAATTTTAGCAGCGTCTATTTTAATTCAGCATACTGTTAATTGCTCGCCATTCAGTGAAGGTACCCCAATGATAACTGTAAAATATATTACAATAGAATTAGAGGGTAAATAAATATAAAGATGAAAATTAAAAACTCACCCTTCCACTTTTATCAATCAACATGTCATCTCCAACACTGTCACCGGAAGTACTGCTTCCTTTTAGAGCTAGAATAATCACAGAAATTATCAAAATTAGTTGAGCCATACACCTTCATGCCTACAAACAAGTGTTGGCAAATGCTCAACAAAAAGAAAATATTTGGTCCGAGTTCGTTTTCGTTTTGGTGAGTTTTGTCAAGGATGATCTGTTTGTTGAAATGTGCACGTTTTCTGTCGTTGATAGTATGAATTATGAGAAAGGTCACCATTTCGGTAGTGAATGGGTTAGATTTCATCATATTGGAGGTTAGTTTTAAGTTAAACGATTTCCGAAACGAAAATTGTAAGTGGGGTTAGATAGATGTTCGTCACGTGGAACTGATCTGATTGCATTTTGTAATTTTCACAAGATTAATCTTAGTAGTTCTTTTCATTCAATCTAAAGTTTTTACAAAAACGTTTATTGGGTATTTTCCTGTAGGAAATCTACAAGTTAGCGTTACAAGAACGTAATTGAAGGTCATTAGTTTTGCATCTGTTTCGAAATCTTCCTTTCAATTTATATATATTTTAAGGTTATTTTAATTAGAATATAAGTTTTTCATGAACGTTACTGCTCAGATACGTAAAGAGGACATGTGAAATTAGCTGCGCCTCTACTCAAGTCAATGTGGTTAGTTTGGAAACGTCTACTTTTTGTAAAATTAAATCCGTTGTGTTGAATGGATTCGTAACAAGAAGGCAAAACAGGAAATGTTCGTTCAATGTTCTGTGATAGTTTTTGCCGTTTTTGTTTTCGTACGAACTATTTGTCTGTCGTTTTCCATTTGTTCGTCCATAAAACCGAATACCTTTCGGCTCTGCTGACTTGAATTTTAAAGCTATTGACAAGGCAAGCCATGCGACCACACCCAGGCCCCCTTGAACATCTCTCGATGGCCCTGTTTCTTTCCATTTGGGCACCTTGCCCATCATAATCGAATTCAATTGGTCCTCAGGACTAGCGACGGACACGTGATCAGCTTGACAACGAAGAACACGAAAACAAAAAATATAAACATGCACAGAAATGAAACAAGGAAACATAATAGACAAAATTTGAATAAAGACTACATTCTATTTTTAAAGGCTAACCGACCACGCAAAAGACCAATGAATTGTCTACCCCTGCGTAGACCTGCTGGAAGACATTTTTAAATTGTAAAAAGGACTTTTAAAGTAGTAATTATAAGTAACTTTAGGTTCGCGTTCAGGTAATTTTATTGAGTACTTTGTAGATAATTCTAGACAAGTTTTATCATATATGAAATGTCTCTATCTTGATTAACACAAGTCGTGCTAGCACGTAGACTGTACTGCTTTAACTTTTAAGGGTTATTTAAAGCTAGACAGGTGGTTGCGCAAGACAGGTTAGAGTGTACAGTTAAACCTGTTTATAACGGCCACCTTTGGGACCTGAGGAAAATGACCTTCATAGACAGGTGGCCTTTCTGTTCAGGTTTATTTCTATAGAAAGCGTCATTTTGGGGTTATGAAAAGTGGCCTTTATACTCAGGTGGTTGCTCTGTAAAGGTGGCCGCTAATACAGGTTTGACTGTACATACAGTATAGGTTGATATCTGTAGGAGATGCTGTCTATGAGCTTTTGACAAGTGACCGCTATTGACAGGTGGCTACTGTATGAAATTAATCATTAACGCGCTGAAACTGATTATTAGAAATAAATTCTAAGGGAAAGCGCAAAGTTAAAGTATTATGAATTGGTAGAAGCGCTTTTATAAATAGTTCAGGATACCTAGCACTCCAGATTGCTTTACTTAAAATGTTACTACTGTAATTACTAACGAGATTGGATCGAATTAAAAAGATATATTATATTTCTAAGTTTAATTACTATCGATGTCTTTCTTTAGCTATGCAGATAGTAAATATTTAAATTAATAATTACCTGAGTCTGGGCTTCCTCGTCGTGACGATTCCTTTTTCCTAAGAGAAAAGCGAGTGGAAGGATGCTGAGTCTCTGATACATGGAAATACAGCATGGCAATATCGCGATACCTCGTATGAAGAGCTTACCTTCTGAAGCAGCAGCAGAGGAGGCATAGCAACAACAACAACAATAAGAGTAAGAGAATGATGAGAAGGATAAGAATCCATAGGAAGTTGTTGTTGTTGTCGTCTTTTGTTCTTTTCTTCGCTTCTGTCGGCGCTGAAGGCTTCGGTGGACGAGTAGTGACGGGTTTCTCTTCTGGAGACTCGTCACCAGTGTCCGATCCACCGTCGGCTGTGACTGTGCCCGCGCCGATTCTAGCCGATTCGTTGTCGTTGTCTTTATCGCTGCCTTCGCCGGTCGGTGGATGGTCGGTCACTGCGTCGTCGGGTTTGGATATAACAGCCGGCTATGATACCATAACAGAAATAAGTATCAATCACAAATGCCAAATTTTTAAGAAAGAACAAGCTCGTGCATTTTTGTGACAAGTTTTCTGGTAGCTTCTAATGTAGATAGGCCACTGTCAAAGTCATCTAATGTTTTATAACTATACAATATTACAATGGAGTATTAAACGACTCACGATCTTTTACAAAATTTGTGTAGGATTGGACATTTGGACATTTAATCAGATGATATATGTAATTTAGTAAATTATTTTAATAAGTTAGTACATGGATGATAGATAGACGATGGTCATATATTTTCATAATGAAATGTCACTTCGTAATTAATCCCTATAAATTCAAGGTCAATTAGGCATTATCCTACAGTAATCAGCGTTACTGTATATGTTGTTTATTATTATACTTGTCAGCTACTTAAAAAGTAAATTTATCTGATGATATCTGCGTTGATCCTCAGGTTTATCTGCCGAAGACCGTACAGCTTAACAGTGGTAGAGTGCAATCCACTTCTCTGCACATTGTGTTCGCGTTAATGGACCAAGCGCAGTCCCAATGCATGAAGGGACACAAAATGTTTTAGGCACGTGGCTTTGAGCTGAAATCTACAATTTTGACAGCCAAGAACAATCCTTGAAATTGACTATCATTGACAAGAGTACGGCTGATTGCGTTTCAAACAAAGCATTATTCTGGCTTCTTCCCCTTTGGCAGAGGTCAACTCACTTTTATACCGACATGCAGTACGTGGGACTGCGCATGGCGGATTATCAGTGTTTTTATTCTGATTAATCTGAAGTTGATAATCTTCTCACCTGCGTACTTGATTCGTCGATTAGAACACCATAAGTGGTAGTATGAGAGCACTGACATCGCGCATGCGTCTTGTTTAGACCAATCAATTTACAACCGTAGTCGGAGAACTCGCCACTGCACAACAAAAATGGTGAGAATCTTACTGCAAATGATGAGCTTACGCGATACATTACATACAGATCTATCCCAAACATTGATTTTATTCTCAAAATAATTTTATCTAAATACAAATATAAATTAGATACACTAATTCTAACTATTATTCAACTTTGGCAAATGTGCCGCGTACGCTCGACGCTTCCACGCTGGATGGCCAAGCACAAGTTTGCAATGAAATCGACCTTGCTCGACTTGACTCTCATTCTAGCGCCTCATTCTACATAGGTTACTGTCAAATCCAATCACGCAAGGAACATGTGAAAACTTGAAAATACAAGAAACAGCTCTATACAAGAAAAACTATAACTTCATCGTTCAATGGAGGTCTTAAAGATTATCTTGCAAATTCAAACTAGTGGTCGTTTACCAAAGGTGGTCGTTTAACACAGGTAGTTGCTGAACACAGGACTAGGCAATCATTACAGATCGAATTGCATATCAACCTTGTGAAGAAATTGTAAATAATAGATTGTAAATAATGTAGTTATTAGTTCTTGCAAATATGATATTCTGTGGTCAGCTAGTTTAGAGTTCACGTTTTTACATTTAACTGTCTATTAGGGACATTAGATTCGATGATATTCTTAATAGTAATTTATATTCTGAGCTTATATAGTTCTAATTTGTTCTTCATTTTTGTCAAATCAATGATATTTGAAAGAAGTATCTTCTCATACCTTGTGAAATTCCAAAATGAACATTTGTGCATTGCTTTGGCTTGACCCTTCTGAAAAGAAAAATAATCAAATCCCAAGATAGACAGATACCATTTGCTTTTACTTTTATTGCTTCCTGCTATCATTTTCCAAATTCGCATATGTAATTGCTCTATTATTGGTTGTACCTCTGTGTTGGCAAATACGATTGATATGGGTAGTTTTCGCTTTCCACCAAGATTGGGTTCGATTGCTAACGACATGAGATGCGTGCCAAGTTTCAAAGGACTTTCATCTAGAATGGGGCTTGGTTCTCTGCAGAAGAGAAACATTTAACATGAATCAGACTATAAACATTATTTTACTTCACATTTCTCTTTACCCTTGAAACACATCTTGACGGGTCAGGTCCCAATTTCTAAGGAGAGCTTTAACTTTAAATAAAAAGCAGTGAGAAGTTCAAGAACATATTTTATCCGAACATTTTGTATGCTTTACGAATATTATTTCATTGAATATATTTATCAGCTAGCGATTCTCATAGGTTAGTCTGATGTGATACCCGAGGCTAGCTTCAATAGGAGGCTGAAGGTGGTGGTTAGTTGCTCAGAGTTATTAAGGATACGTTAAGATGTACAAGCATATGAATTTATTTCCATACTATGCGATAGAATAAGGTTCACCGGTACAATGTAGCGCTAGATATCTATATTTACTATCGTTGAATACTTTTGACGTACAGTATGATAATCATTATAAATGTAAATGTCACTTTATTTAACGACGGTAGCCCAATGAGCCAAAGGCTTGTCTCCCTTGGGGCCCTCGACAATGAAAGCCACAGAAGACATAACGAACATGTGTCAGCTGAGCCGGGAGTCGAACCCGGGACGTCTGACTGGCAGCCACATGTACTATCCTATAGACCACACCGATCTGTGCACCGACCACATTGACTTACTCTTCATCTTTATCTTTCTGAAAACGTTGCAACTTGTAAACTGTCTTGAAACGGAAGAATGTCATGTGAACGATGGACACTGGATCTAAAGTAGTGAGAAAATACAGAAGAATGTTAGCTCGATTGTTTCACAGCATTTTCGTAACACACTTATCGATCTTCAGAATCCAAGAGAACTTGTGGCTGTAAATGTGTTTACCTATCATTTCCGGTAGCATATATGCTGGAATTGAAATGGAGTCTCGTAGCCTGCTCCAAGCATCGATGTGGTTATTTGTATAGTTTGGAAACGAGATCACGTTGTCAGGGGAAACGCTGTCATCAATATCGTTTGTCATAAAAGCTTTGAACTGAGAGACTGAAAAAGATCAAAGAATTGATCAGTCAAACGCATTGATTAATTCCACTAGCAGGCAATCCATAGAAATCGATCATCGCATCATATATCGTCGATGTTGGGCAAATTTAAACATAATATTAGCTGCATTGTCAATGTTCAAGGAGAACAGACCATTACGATCCATGAATCGCAACATCAAGCAGAACCCTCAGCCTAATTGCTATGAGGTCATTACGATTTGGCGGGACTAACTAGGAGCAATTATAACGAAGAAATGAAGAAACATCCTTTAAAAACAAAAACACCTAATTAAGAAGAAAGTGATCATTCAAGAGCGAGTTCTAACAGAATAAGGATCATCTCTTTGCCTGAATAGTCGCTTAAGACAGGTGGTCACTTGAGACAGGTGATCACATAAGACAGTTGGTCACTTAACACAGATAGTCACTTAAACCAGGTGGCCACTTGAGACAGGTGGTCACTTGAGAAAATTGATCGTTTAAGCCAGACGGTCGCTCAAGACAGTTGGTCACTTAAGACAGGTGGTCGCTTAAAACAGGTGGTCACTTAATGTAATTTTACTGTCATTCTTTATCATTTCAAGCATAGTTAGCAGCTAGATCTAAGGTGTTCTGAAAGTTTATTTTTTTATTAATTTAGCATCCATCTCTTCAATAACCTACTAGTCTGCTTGGTTTACATATTTAAATTGTTTCTATTAATAATGCTGATACGTTATAGCAGTTATCTGATTTTCTGAATATATTACTAATTTATTTTAAAAACACTTACTGATGTTTTTCGTGACGATTGGTTGCTGTAGTTGAGTGTTATAACGAGAGATCAATTTCGAAGCGGATTTTCCGTAATTTTCAATGTCATTTACAAAACCCATCAGCACGTCTTCCTTCTTCTTACCCTAAAAAGAAATTATTGATATGAAGACGATTTTGTTTTTAATAAAGTGTCCATCATTATAAGAAACCAAGAGAATGTCTTTAAACTAATTAATAGATGGTGTAAGCATGCACAAAATAGATCACTTCTTTTTATGAGTACTCAACAATTTATTTCAACCTTACAGCAATTAAAATGAATAATTATTACGATTTGAAAAAACCTATAGTACATATTGAAACTAAAAACTAATTAACATGCTAAAATTATAACTACTTAGTCATAGTCTTGGTTATGATTAACTTTTAAAATTTATTCATCTTTATAATTATTGTTGTTTGTGATTTTATATATTCTGTTTAATAAAGTGTCTACTATTGTAAGAAATCGAGAGATTTGACATTTGTGCAGATTTGTCCCATCGCAGGCAGAACTTGTTTATAATTGTGTATACGTGTGAAGTGATAAACCATGTCCTCGGAGCAAAGCTAACTCCCATAGTCTGTGGGTTGGAATGAGGCTGAGATCATTACATGATACATCATCACTGCGTTTAGCTATTTTGTACCTTGATTTTATGAATGGTCTTCCAATCTCGCAAGTCGTGTTGCAGCTCTGAAACTTCACTGTGATCGTTATCCAAAGTCTGAATGTGCTGAGCGGAGAAAGCAATGAGAAACCAAGTGAATTAAAATAGTGCTAATCTAAAGGAAATGTACGCAAACGCAGTGTGCTTATAAAGCAGTGCTATGATTGTTATGAATTGAATGAAAACGAGATAAGATGCAGTAGAAATGAGGCTATACGTCGTGCTGGGAATAATGGATCTTACTACAGTCAGTTTCTCACCCATGAAAAGGGCCGTTGGAGTTTTTTAATAGATTGATCGATCGATGATACTGTGTTTCGTAGGTTTTTCACAGTGGATAATGAGTGCTGGTGATAATTTCACATTACCTTCTGCGCATGCTTCCATTCATCCATGTTCTTCTCATCCAGAATATTACTACACGCCGAAATAAATTCCTGTGAACAAACGTTTTTGAATGCATTACAGATATAAGAAAAGCACCAGGTAAGAACTCTGTTATTCTGCTGGTGGAAGATCAGTCACTTCACTTGCCAGCCGCGTCTGACCGTGATTTATGGCGTAGTTTATGTAGTAAATGCATTGATAGGAAGAGGGACGGCCTCTTCATGTAGAGGACCGTCTATATTATATTATATTGTAGTCACTTTACTGATCTAGTTACCATAGTTACCAATCTGGCATCTTGGGTTCATCTTCCGTCACTATGATATAATCGCTGTATCTTACGTGATTTATAGACAATTACATTTTTAGTACTTTGAAATGATTGAGTTATGCGACCATTGATTCGCTACCTTGATCTCCTGGGAAGATGGTGAAGCAGCTCTGACAGCAACAAACTTTGACAATTCCTCAACAATATCCAACGAAATCAAAATGTCACCACCAAACATTGAAGCACGAGGTTTGCCTTCTGACTTTTCATAAACGAATATCAATTCAGATTGCTTGACGGACCCCTGATGGAATTTATGCGCATTCTCCAAGGAGTCATTCATATGCAAATAATTGATCCGCATTTCAAACTTTCCATTTCCCTTGTTGCCATGGTTTTCATGTGGTCGAACAGATTTCGTCGGAAATTCTCCAATTTCTATGTCTTTGTCATGCTCTTTGTCCTCTTTCTGGTTTTTGTTGTCCTCTATTTGGTGTTCTTTATCCTCACTCTGATGTTCCTTGTCCTCATTCTGGTGATCTTTGTCCTCATTCTGGTGTTCTTTGTCCTCCTTCTGGTGTTCTTTGTCCTCATTCTGGTGTTCTTTGTCCTCATTATGGTGATCTTTGTCTCCAATCTGATGTTCTTTGTCGTCTTTCTTGCCTTCTTTGTCCTCTTTCTGGTGATCTTTGTCTCCAATCTGGTGTTCATTTGCCTCCTTCCCATGCTCATCTTTCTCGTGTTCTTTGTCTTCAATCTTTGTGTCTGGGACTTTGATGATTGAGCCACTGTTGATCTTCGTCGCAACGCCAAAGTGGTTGTAGTAGGGCTCATCTTGGGTTCCTTTGGGGGAAAGATCACCGTCTGTGATGTAAGGTTCGGGATTTGGATGAAGGAGTGTTGGTCGCTTGTTTACGACCGGCAAGGTCGAGGGTGGCGCTTTTGTCGTTGGAGGCATCGAGATAAGTGGAGGTTGCGTCAGTATCGGAGGTAGTCCATTACCAGCTGATTCTGTAGGCACTACAGCTGAGACTGTAGGTACTGGTGGGGAGTAAGGAGGTGCCTGTATGGGATAAGGGGCTAACGGAGCAGCTTGAGTCGCCAAAGGAGGATTGTAGCTTGGTTGACCGTAGACAGGAGGTTGTGAAATGGTTGTTTCGTCACTGATCATCACGCCCGGTGGAACTGAGGCCGGAGGCTGTTGTAACGGAGTATACTGCTGACCATGTTGTATGATGGCGTCGGCCATGGCATTGATGTGAGGCTGACTTAACTGACCTTCGGTGTGACTCGAGGCGTCTTTGCCGCCGGTCGTGGTCAAATAAGAAATGTCGTTAGATGCTTTACTGAGAAGAAAGGGATCGCGGTGCGGCTTGAGTCGCGGACGGATCACCTTGATGTTGGGTCCTGAGACATCGATGATGACCGGTCTGTCAATGACTTTGACGCTTGGACGAGTGATGACGCTCTTTGATGGGCGATGCGTCGTCGCCTCGTTGGTCTCGTGTTGATGAACGTGGAAGAACATGTTGGGTTTGGCCTCTTTTTTATTGTCATCCTTTCGTAGAACTGGAGGCTCGCTCTGCGGCGTTTTTGAATAAGAGATGGACTCAAGCAAATGATACTTGGATGGTGTCGGTATGGGTGTGGCTGTCGGTTTAGCTGGGACCGTTCCCACCAGAGTGGCAGATCCCGTGACCCTTGTGAAATCGTCACCAACCAGCGAATCCATAATGGCTGCTTGGTTTGGAACAGTCGAAGGACCTCGTTCTAGAGCGGCACGTTTCATTGGCTCCTTGCTGATCTCCCTTGGATCAAAGCCAAGTGCGGTGACGTCATTGAATCCAGGTTCATCTGCGTCAGTCACAGACTGGATGAGCTCCAATTCGTCGGTTTCTCTCTTCTTTCTCTTCTTGATGCTAACCAAGTACTTCTTCTTGTTGACATTGGCTTTTAGTGGCTCTGCTGCTGGTGATTTGTAAAATGGAACCCTTTTTGGAGTTATCGCGACGAGATTTTGCTGCGGAGGAAATATAGCCTCAGTTCCAGGTCTTCTTTCTCCAGCTAGCATGTGATCGAGGGAGTGCTTCTGTGCACTTTCAGATGGGGTTATGTAAATTGGTTCTCTTCCTCTGCCGGCTGCTACATTCGAGAATGGGGATGATGTTGCTGCTGGTTCAGCTTCCTGGGGCCTCCAAGGTTGCGAAAGTGCTGGCGGGGGTACGTACATTTGTCTAGGCAGCGTCTGATGCGGCTGCAAGATGTTCTCTTGATCTTCGAGACGAGGCAGCTCCTCGCTTCGATGTTGAGTACTCCAGTATCCTTTCGATGTGTCCATTTGGTTGACATATTGCGAAGAGGCCATGTTTCGTTGCGAGGCTGCTGCTTGCAGTGCCCGTAAGACTTCTGTTGGATCAAGGCGCGGGTTGGGATGAGAGGCTTCAGCCTTTGCTTGTTGTATGACTGGATGTGCAGATGGACCAACGGGTTGCTTACGACCGCGAAAGAAAGGACTCAAACTGATGTCCAACTTCTTCAATTTCCCTTCCAGTTCTTTTGCCTTCGGACCATTGAGAATGTTGTAGTTGTTGTAGTTGTTGTTGTTGTTGTTGTATGTGCCAGACAGTACTGTTCTGTGTACGCCAGTCTCAACAGTGTGCTTCGGAGAAAGCTGCGATTGTGATTTTCCTGTTTTTTCACTCGCTGGTTTTTCAGTGGGATCGTCTGGGGGATTGGGACCGTATGTGTCTGTCGTGGTCATTTGAAGGAGGCGGTCTATGATCGAAGCTGTCGTCAGTTCGGGAGAACGGATCGAGGATGAAGACAATAGCTGCGTCTAGAAGAGAGAAGAGCATGCGTTAGCGGCATATTGTAGACACCATCATAATTATAGCATAATTATGTTAATTATACAAGTATAATAAGCATTTTTACCCGTGATAGTAACCAATACACTTTTATAGTAGTTTTCGACTCTTTTTTGAAAAACTGTTCTAGACAAGCACTGCATACGACCCATCATTACTCCGTTTTAAGTTTACATAGGTCTCAAGAACAGAATTCAAGTTCTTGCATTATAAGCATATAGCCCTTCTGGTATTGATAACCGCATTCCCATTAGAAAATCTGTCCTAAGAGACCAGCTCCTCCACGCAAAACTATGGCAATAAAAGTACTGAAAAAGTACTGATAAGAGTACTACCTCCTGAAATATTGCTGAAAACTCAGTACTTTTTCAGCACCTTTTCAGTACATTTTCAGTACTTTATAGAGTGCAATATGTCTCTTCAAAGTAAAAATATTGGGATTGATCCTGATCTGTCCTTGAATGGTCGCTATTGTGACGGCAGAATCAAGACGACTTCAGTCATTAGTCGGACATTTACCAGACATTTCAGTCTTGACTAAATAACTTACCTCAGCCTTTTGAGATTAATGGAATTCGTTGATCTCAATAGAGTATCCTCAACATAGGTACAGTCAAACCTGTATTAGTAGCCACCTGTGTATAAAGGCCACTCTTCATAACCCCAAAATGACACTTTCTATATAAAGCAACCTGGACAAAAAGGCCTCCTGTCTATAAAGGTCATCTTCCTTAGGTCCCAAAGGTGACCGTAATGGACAGGTTTCACTGTAGTGGCAATTATATTTATCTGATTCTATGATATTTATCAGCATATTCAGATTTCTACATCTATAATTAGTTTGTCGTTACCTCTCTTAATAATTCCTCGTATTTCTGTGACACACAATCACTGAAATCAGGATGGTTCCACGTGGCCCCTTCGTCCTCTTGCCCGACACATTTTCTATTTGACAATCCTAAAACCAAAACACAGCAATGATTTACATACAGAAGATAACCGAAGCTAAATGCATCATAATATCATTGAAGATGTGGATCTATAAAGATTGTACTTGAAAGTAAAGTAAATGAATAATATGTACTAATAGTCTAATACTACGTTAATACGTTTGATTAAAATCGAGTCTTACTGCTTGCTTTAATGATTACAGTGTATTATCCAGGGACAGCATGCAATATATGTCAAGCTACCCTCTTGGAAAATGAAAGTGTATTACGGGGCGAGTGGATGTCTCTGATTTGAAGATGTAGAGATCTGGATTCGAGACATGCAGAAATGTTCAGGCTGTGAGTTCAATTATTTTGCTAGATCAAAGTTTTGCCTCAAGAATGCGCTGTGCTGTGCTATGCTGTTATATACAATGGCAGCTAATATTATAATAACTATAAATATACTTGCCTTTAGCGTCTCTTGGACAGGGGATGTTTACTGAAGTGCCATAGACAGCCAACGGCCAATGAGAATCGTAATTAAATTCAGGAGAACATACCAAGTTATCACCTGAAGATCAAATGGATACAAAATGACTTGCAACATGAAATAAAGACTGAAAATAGAGTACTATTTGTTCATGCTGTGGTGCTCCAAGAGCGACCTTGCAACCAAATCATTTATAGTGTAGTTTTGAACTTTGTATATGAATTGTATACTGAATACGTTATGGGCTCAAGGAAGAGGCGATTATTCCCGTGACTCTGAGCTTCACGCAAGCGCGTTCTTCAGACGGATGTATTCAGTCTGAGCCAATAACTTATTCAATGCTCTGCACATCTGCATCGAGCACTCTATAGTACAGTGCAAGCAGATGCTAGCTCCACGCTAAGTTACACTCTACTGTATTGTATATTGTACATGTACAGAGGTAGGTAGCTCAGTAGATGGATGACAGATAGATGATGATATATATTTTCACCCTTTGCGAGGTAACTGAAGTTATAATGTTTAATACTAATATATATTTTTCTATTAATAAATTTTATTTCAATTCTCAAATATTTACATCACAGTAAAATATGTAAAAAATCTCGAAATAAATTAGATATATTTAGAAACAAAAATTTCCGTAGCTAAAAGAAAACCTACTTTCAAGTAAAACACATGCTTAAGTCTCGCAGCATCTTCCCCTCTGGTAGTTCCCAAAATAGACACAGAGTTGCCTCTCTGAAAGGCCATTGACAGAGACTGTCTCAGAAATTGGAGAGAAAGGTGCTCATTGGGCGCTGAAGACATTCGCTTCCCCAACTCCGCTAATGTATCTTAAAATCTAAGGTTTCATAAATAATACAATCTTATAGTGGAGTGTCAAACGACTCAAGATCTTTTATAAACTATATGCAGGATTGGACACAATGCAATATAAATACTCTACAGTTCTTAGAGCATCAAAATGTACCGTTTTGAGTTAGGAACTTGAAGCCTCGCACATCAACTGTTAGCCTGTTCGAAGTCGGATCTTCGTTTGTTCGGATTTCTCCTTTACGTAAAGCATCAACCAAAATTTGGAGTAAGACTTTTGGGTGCGTTCCCTGATCAGCTGTTAAATTGAATACTGCGATCACTTTATTAGGTCTGAAATCAGAGAAATAGAAATTAAAATGTGTTTGGACATATAGAATCGACCCTTTTTAATTCGGTGATGGAACATTCCATAATCAATTACGAAATCACACACGACAAGGTAACAAAATATCATTACTGGTTTTAATTATAAGTCACAATAAATAATATGGGGCATTATCCGATNTAAGACAATAACTGAATTCTACTGTATCAATTTAGTTTATCAGTACTGCTTGTGAATACTTCTTCGTTGGTTGAAAATGAGTACATATTTCTCGTTCTTTGAAGTCTATATCATTTAATCTAATATTGTTATATGGTCAAGAAATCTCAGCAAGAAATAATAAAAAACACGTTTCCTTCAAACGTTATTTTACAAATGTAGCAGGGGATAGTTTAAATAGATTGAGATTGTCTCCAAGGACAACTTAAAGAGGAAGGATTTTCTTCTAACGATGTATCATGTTTGTTCTTTGTGTCGTTGTAAGTACTTACCGAAATTGCAAAATCTCAACATACTTAAATCCATCGATGTTTCCATAAAGCACAGTGATCTAAAGTCGAAATAAATGGCAATAGCTGTTGAGAATTTCATGTTTCTACGATCTGACAAAAGATACACAATATTTATATTTATAAAGGCAATTCAGAGGGAGTTCTGAATCAAAGGGATATCTTACAACTTGTGGGAGCTTAAAAATATATTTAACATCCTTACGGCACTTCTGAGAGCTTCAGCAAAGTTTAGAAATTCCAATGATTCTTGATCTTTGAGTCCTTCTTTGAATTCTTCATTTGTTATATTGATGTATGCTGTGTATTGCCGATCTAGAACATAAAAAGGTATAGAGATTGATCGTTATAAGAAAGGAAATATTATTTGCAATGAAAGCTAAGAATTTGGCAGAATTTTTCTGCTAGAGGTTGAGAATTATTCTTTGAGATTTTTTTTTTTTAATCGTAAACTTTTATTTCAAATAATTACATCAACAATCTATAAAGACAAACTTTCCTAAAAGTAAATTAACTTTAACTAATAAAAACTATGCATGTCAATAGCTACTTATAAAATCTACAGTTAAAATTGATGATTCTTTGAGATTACAATGAATGGGCTTAAATTGATTTTTACTTGGAGTATCTCTTGCAATTCCTATACCTGTTGGTAA
>OFHS01000476.1:30390-41908 GCA_900245855.1 Calvadosia cruxmelitensis
AAAGTCCGGGAATCGAGGTCCGCTCTGGAAAGAAAGATATCAAAAATGATTCATTAGGAATAGGATTTCTATTCGTGCAGGATCAAGGATAAAGTTGGCGCTAGAAAGTTTCATATCGATGCTATGGTTTACTTATTCTCTGCAGACGAAAGAGAATCTAAACCCTTATTTTGCGCAATTGTTTACTGTATATATTAATCATATACGAAGGGGGCCTTGTTTGATCTTTGCAATGTCAAATTTCACGCAAGATGTCAACAACTTTTGCCGTAAACTTTAGTGAGCTAGTGAAAAATGTGCAATGTATTGAAAGAGCAGTTGCAAGAATAGAACTGTCTACATTCAAGATTGACTTTCCGGACAGCGTGTATTCATAATAAAAGAAAGAGATTCGCAATGATTTATTTACTTTCTCCAAGGTCTTGGTCGTCTGCCCTTTCGACGAATGACAGTCGTGATTGAAGGCCGTATGTCGTGGCTGCTTTTCCCGCGCATTTTCCATTCCTGTAACACTGTACGGAGTAGCATCGTTTGCCAATCAGAAACGCTGCATCACAAAGCAAGTCGGCGCAACATAATCTCGTGCATTCCATCATATTCGGCGTTGTTCCTCGATATGTGTAAATCCCTGCTTTCTGCCCACCAGCCAATTTGCTGTTGTGATATACGTGATTGTGTTTGCATCGGAGTGTGAGGTTTTTAGGGACATTTTCGTCATCCAAAAATCCAATTTCCGATTTAGGTGAACCTATCTCGATTTTATTGATCTTCTTTTTAGCTACACGAGGTTGGATCACGCTTGCAGCCTCGTCCACAGGTATCTCGTGACCTTTAGAAACTTTCAATTTCTCCTTTCTAAATTTATCGTTTCGCTTGATGACGTAAGCTAGTTGGGACGTTACGACAGTTTTCTTGGTCGCTGCAATCATTTGGCACATGTCAAAGCTGTAACAAGCAACAGTGTAGCACGTTTTGCCAACCATGAATGCAACGTCGCATGTTTTATCCTTGCAACACAGGTCGACGCAAATCTTCATGTTTCCGATATCCCCATAGTCGTAAAACTCCCCTGATCTTGTACCCCATCGGAGAGAGACCCCTTTATGTACATTGGAGGGATAACAACTAGGGGTCTCTACTACATATCCACTCTGTTTTCGATGAGGCGCCTTCGTAGGAATTTGTTGTTTGAAGAATAGTTCTGCTTTTGATATTTTATTCTTTTTCTTTCCAGTGATGTCGACTTTCGGGTGAGAGGGTGCAGCAGGGTTTTGCTTCACCCATTTCGCTGCCATGTTGTTTAATTTCTGTCGTAAGATGTCCTGTTGTGTTGCTTTGTTGTTGGCTAATCTATTACCAAAGGCGTTCTTATATCTATCTAATTTATTTACAAATGCGTTGGTTGGCATGTTTGTCTCTTCCGAGACGTCCCCGAATTCACCGCCAACAGCCCCCTGATGTCCTCTGCTCTGCTGTTGCTGTGTCCGTGTTACAAACATGAGAGCTGGATGCAGCCCCGTTGTCTTGGCAGGAACGGGTGTGCACAAGGAAGGATTGTCGCAGTTGACAAGGTAACAGTTTCTGTTGGCAACAAATGCCACACTGCAATGACTGTCGTCGCAGCAATATTGAGAACAGACGCGCACTCCTGGTACAATTCCGATCTTCTTGAATTCTCCGGATCGAATTCCACCTAGTAACGTATGATTGACAAGTGGCTGTCCCAGATTGCATTGCCATGTCCCGGATGAGGGAAATATCGTTGCTCCTACGTAAAACAAATAAAAAATAATCAATAACTCTATCCAACCATACGCTCCTTTCAGTTTAGTAAACACTTTCACAATGTTTCATTTATTCACTTGAATTTCAATACTACAAAACTTAAAACGATTGCTATTTTTGTCAATCATTATCTTCGCCATCATTTCTTCAGAGGATTCCGCTAAGTTGTAAAACATTTTTATAATGGAGCTGAGAAAACGCATATAGAGGTTAAGGATAAAATTAGTAAAGTAAATTCAAGTAAATTTACAAACGAAAATATTTAAATAATCAGGCGGTTCTGTCTAGAAAGTCACAGTTCATTTATATATGAGGTCTTTTTAAGATATAAGATCGCAGGGGATTTTTCTGGAGGTTCATTCCAGAGCTTCACGGCAGTGATTTGAAATATGCGAGAGTTATTGATGTAGTTTTATTTTTAAAGTTATTTTTATCTCTGTAAAGCATAACATTATTATTATTCTTTGCAGAGTATATAAGTTATTATCTATGATTATTGACATTTTTGAATACGTTTTTGCAATGTTCTGTCCAACGTTCGCTTGTTTTTATCATAGACAGAACATAGCAACATACTTTTCTGCAAGTCAACGAGTTGCCCTGTGGAGCTGCCCAAATGGACTGCAGAGAATGATCAAAAGATCAAAAGACCACGTGATAGAAGGACCACGTGATCAAGAGATCACGAAGCAAGGTCATTGCTTTTCGATGCTGCTCACTGATTATCTGAAACGGCGCTGTAAATTTTTCCGAGAGAAAAGCAAAGTTAGTTATGATAAAATGAGAGATCTACAGTATACTCCTCTAAACATCTCCAAGCTTCGATGTATCAATAAGAGTTCAATATTTGAAAATGAAATAGCCATAAATTTCGTGTTGATGTTACAAAAGACATAATTTTTACGCATTTCGCGTCGATGCTACAAAGTGATGATTTTTCCAAGCCAGATTTATTAAATACCGCACCAAATAATCAATGTACCAGAAAATGTTCTTGTACTTTTCCTCAATACAAAAATAAAACCAAATTCGTTCATTATCTCCTTAAGTGAAGATGAGTAGTGCCAATACTTTCCTTAGTTGATTCGTCGTCTAATTCAATTCATGTGTAGCGCTTAGATAATTAGCGTGATGGTAATTTGGTGTGAAATTTTAATTGATTACTGTATGTGTAAGTATATCTTAAACTATCCAAACAAATATAAAGTCAAATAATCTGCTGACCAGTAAAAGAGCAGAAAGAATTGACAGTCAATGTCGTTATAAATTCCATGACTAAATGACAAACTTGAAATAGCTGTAAAATAACATAATTGCTGTCAATTTCGATATAAATTCCAAAAAGCATAATTGATTAATTTAATTTTTTAATCTAAATATATAATTCCATATAACGTAACATTACAATATTTCCAATACTATAAATGTACAATTGGATCAAACTGCTTTAAAAACGTTTTAATACTGTATAATTGTTAAAACTACTAAAAGTAATATCTCTGACCTGACTATTTACAATCGAAAAGTAAATAAGGATTAAAAATTACAATTTAATGTAATTGAAATATACTACACATGTATAAATCAGAGTCATCAACGTCAAAGTTTGTCTCAAAGTTTTCAGTAAAGTTCTCTTAGCATCAATTACATTTAATGTTTCTCGTAAAACGTTTACTTCTGCAACGATCATTGACATAATTTATTTTGTCTTATATTTGTCAAAATTTTTATTCAAGATTGGATTCTAGTAAACTGTAGAATAATCCATCAATATTTAACAAGTGAAGAGAGAAAGTGCGGATAAGAAATTGTTGAATTTTCCCGCTGACAGCCATTATCGATTGCAGAGAGCACATTGTAAATAGGACGCTGTCGAGCTAAAGCAGATGGCGGAACAGGTGCGTGAAAAATACTCGCTATTCAGTATAAATTAGAAACCGGTCCGATCTTACCACGGCTAGTTCCCATATTAATTAAACAAAATAAACATCACCATTGCCAATTATATGCAGAAGTTTATAATCCTCTACAGATCTACAATTTCAATATTGCACTCTAAAGGAAATTGTATCATAGCTTTTCTGCGCTGAAAAATCATTCAATAATTCCTTCAAATTTCGAAATAGGTTTCTACGTAATTGAAGGTAATTCAACCAACCTAGGCAACTAATTATCATTGGTATCAGCATGCAGATGTCCAACTAGAAATCACGAACAGCAACTATTGTATTTTAGAAATTATGCTTTTTTATTTCTCATTATATTTCATTCGGTTCACTTTAATTAAGAAATAGTTTTACTGGATTCATCTAAGCAACGCTTGTTAACTATTCGAGATATTAGAATGTCCGTCTCCAAAAAGTGATAAAATTCCAAGACACAAACAGAGTTTACATATATTGATGCTCATGGAATACACCATCAAGAAAATGTTAATCTCGAAGGCATAACTTGAAGTAAAAGCAATTGACTGCGTGAGAAGAAAGACAATTTAATTTGTTAGGTATAACTGGGCCACATCGCTAATACTATCGGTTGCTATTGTCATAACTGGTTTCGTCTTCCAAGGGTTTTTGAATAAGAAATCCTGGAATAATACTACGTTTTTATATTCGAGAACGGGCCATCTATTTGCTCCTTCAGGCATTACTCTCGTTAATCGTCAAACGATGCTATAAATTGAATTCGAATTAAGCGAATTAATTTCGCGACAATAGCTATGACGGCAACTGTTATCTGATCAGACGAATGGGCAAGTGAGTTCTTAAAACGGGCAAATGAGATCCCTTATATAAACGCCACTTGGCTGCAGGTTAAGATGATTTTGAATTTCACCGCGGCTTATGGGAATGATATCGTAACCTAATTTGTAGTCAAAACCGTATTGAATGGTTTATTATTATTGAAAGCCTATTGATAAATACATGAAGGGTTTATATATTATATTGACAGAGAGAAAAGCTTTATCTATCAATGATGTTATTATATAACGGGGCGAGAAAAGCCAAACGCCATGTTCGCAGGTCGTGATCCCGGTGAAAAGTCACAACACAACAAACCCACTTTGCAGGCAATTTAGAAACATTTACAGAAAGACACTCGTAAATTCCGTGCTATAACTTTGTCCTTAGAAGATCTCGTATTGTTTAATGATTAAATGACTTACCCAGAATTGACTCGATCCAAGTAAGGGCATATAGAGTAAGGATTATAATCCATTTCGAGCTCGATTGCCGCGTGTTCCTCAGTGAGAACATATGGTTGGCTATGGGATTTGCCGGGCACCATTTAAAATCACAGTCAATGTACTCCGTCCATTAGAATGCAGACAGTAGTATCAAAACAAATGCAACCATTTTTCCGTTAATCTTTCCTTCTAGCCGCACACATATCACCAAGCATGGTAAGAAATTCCTCGGCTCCGTGATTTTCCACAAAACTCTCTCGTCCGGTTACAAACAGCAAAGCCCTGGCGTTCGTGTGCGCGACCCCGAAACACACATTACATCATGTTGCTAGAATGAAGATGGCTGAACCATTGAACGCATACGCGCCTTCTTCTCAAACAACGCACGGGTCAACACGTTGAGGCAAAGTTCACTAGCTTTGTATAACAGGTAAAACTAGGCCCCTGGAGACGATTTCAAAGTCGTGTTTGCCTGACTAACTGCAAATAACAACCAAGAAATCATAAAACCTAACTATGACTCAATGGATTGATTTGAACAATAATATTCCTATTTTTGAGCAACGGAGTAGCAAACATCAACTTATTTTTTCAGTCGGCAATATTGTTCATCAAAAATAGAACAATAAAAAATATATTAATTTTTCTCTATTGCAAGTTTGAATCCTTGCAGCTATATGCAAGTATAGGCTAGATATTTACAACTTCTTCGATTATTTATCTTAAGATGATGAAGCAAAAAGTCATTAAAACCATCCTCACCATCCGAATACAAGTTAGCTGGACAACAGCTGATAGAAGTTGTCACAAAATTATAGATACCTGGGTGTTACTCTTACTCCAAACCTCAAATCATTGATGCATTGTTTGCTGCCGGCTGCAAAGGTTTATTCAAGATCATCGTTGATGTGTCAAAAGAGTGCTTTTCGCTCAGTGTACCAGAAATCCTCTTAAATACCTACATAATATACCTTAGGCCGATCTGGGAAGAGGTATCCCCTTTTTGGAGTCTCTGATTGATGCAAGATAGTAAAATATTCAAAAAAAAGTTCAACCTTATTTCACTCGACATATCTCTATGCAGAATACTTTGCAAGTGGTAAAGTCTGTCACAAGAAGAGAGACTCGCTTCTTCGGATGTCGAATTATTGGCATTGAGACGGATGAAATCCTAAAGTCAAGCCTGTGTTAGCGGCCACTTCTATAGAGCAGCCACGTACCTGTGCATAGAGGCCACACTCTTCATAACCCCAAAATTACAATTTATATAGACAACCTGGACAGAAAGGCCACCTGCCTGGCTATGAGGTCATTTTCCTTAGATCCCAATGGTGACCGTTATAGACAGGTTTCAATGTACCTACAAATGATGTTTAAACTTATACACGCAATCTTGAAGATTTAGACATGGAACTATTTGCAAAGTATGAGACGATCAAGTACTCACTGCGCGGACATCCTCTTAAATTAAGCAACTCACATTGTGCAAAATGGATTCTGTAAAGCACCTATTTGCAAACAGAGTATTCCCATTGTGGAGCGCATTACAGAGTATACTCGGTTACGGCAAAATCACTTCAAGCCTACGTTGCTTCAATAGAACCATTCGCACATACATACTCAAATATTAAAAACATTGCTGCAGTCTGGCTGTGCTCAAATAAAAATTCGAAGATCCAATCTTCCCACTTTTTCGAACGAAACGTAAATTTGGTCGCCTGTTCGCACCGGGCCATGACACTAATCCGAACGATTTTTTTCCTTCGTAAATATTGCCTTTATGATTTATTCTACAATATCACGTAGCAAATGACGACATGACTCTTATAATTATACGCTAACCAATAATTAAGCATTAAAATCCAGACTGCCTTGAAATATGCGTTGTCAGATCACTCTTGCCGATGAGACCATTTCATTTTAAAATGATGCTTTGGAAGAAATGTCATGGACACTTTGCTAGTGAGGTGATTAATTATTGACAAGAACACGAGCATAGTTCTGCACGCAAGCTACAAGAATTCTCATTCCCAGTTCCACATTTCGCGCCAAATTTCGACTTCCCAACTTCGATGTCCATGATGGCGGTCAGCACGACAACAAATGAGAGATTGTTGTCGAAGATTTGTGGAGAAATACGCATCACCAGTATCAGTACTGTGCCAGTTACTTTAAAGAAAGGATCCTTGAATATTTACTCTTGCAATGGAAGACATCACTGTGTATTATCCCAAGAGGCGTCTGGAAATTTGCGATCCATATTCCGTCGCTTCAACGTAAGGAGACAGGAGTAGGCCTGCCCTAGCAGTCTAGACTCTAGCAGTGCAGTGAAGCCGCAGCCCGCAGGGATAAACAGGCTAGCTTGCAGCGTATAGTTCTCGTAGAAACCAAATATGGAAAGATTCTAACCCCTACCAAACCTCTTCCATATAAATCTATTGATAGCCTAGTCTTTTACCGCATATTTTTAAGCTTCATTCATTCTCAGAGAACGATAAATATAGTTCCTAGTTCATACTAGCCTAGCTTTATAAATAAATTTAAAATGGGTCTAATGAAATGTAAGTAATATTTTCGTTTTCAATTTTTAGTTTATTTATTTTATTATAATTTGCTTGATACTTGAGGCAATTTTCTGTCGGTAATTTAAAACATGGACCCATATGTTCAGATATCAGGTTATAGTTCAAACTATTAATTTAATAATATATTACGAGGTGGATATTATTACGGTAACCGTAAAATTTCTTCAAAAATATAAAGTTACCGACATCAGTTGCGCGCGCGGGAACCAGCCACGCATGAGAGGCCAGACTGGAATCTTTGTAATTTTGCGCGGCAGAGAAAAATTTTCCAAAATATTTTGCGCGTTTGGCCTCTCGTTGATGTGACTAAAATGCGCGGTCTAAACTTGGTTATCAGCTTGAATAACAGAGTTACATTAAGGATTGCGCGGACAGAGTGTGTTTCTCTGATGAAAATGTCAGCAGCTGAGCTCAATTCTAGGAATCTGCGCGGCTGCGGATTCAGCAGGCCAGACTTGCACGGCGGAGATCTCCGCCGCGCCGTGCAGTACATAAATTCCAGTCAGGCATGGAGGATGTCAGATTATTTCTTGTTTACGACAAACGTAGCGAATTATAGGCCTACCGCTTGTTGTCTGAGTCTCGATATAAGGGGTGTTATTTATCATCCTCAGGAAATGCATTACGAATCATTTTGCTTTAATGGGTTGGCCTAATTCACCTTTGCATGCAAAAATCTTGAGTTCGAATTGCTGGGTGATATTGCATTTTAGTTTCAACCTGTGTCGATTGTCTGGCAACCTAATGTTCAAACTTTTATGTCTACAATTATTGACAATGACAGATGCCTTCGATTTGTTCAACAACAATCCCACAACAATCCTCTCCTTATTTTCATCGAAAGATTCAAATCTGTCTCCGAGAGAGATCCAGCAAAAAGAATGCGATTGCTAACCGGCATTACCTTTGACTTCCATTACTCCATTACGAGCAAGTGGAGTCGACGCAATGTTGATAGATTAAATTACGCACACCAAAAGTGATGGTTCACACGTGCGCAATAGATGTCTGTACGTTTATGTTTTTGAAGAAACTTTATTGTTTTGTAGCTGAATATACAGATTATTATTGTGGGTTAGTTTGCGTCTGTTTCATAGAAATATGTTATTGCAGAGATTTATCAATTATGTCAACAGCTTGATAAAAATATTCGCCAGCTCCATCAAAGAAACAATCATTTTACAATGGTGCTTCACAACGACTATCAAATTATTGCAAAAGGATGCGATGAAGATTGTGCTAAAATCCTACTAGAAGTATTGTCTCAAATCAAAGAAGGCCAGAGAAAAAGTAAGTAAGCATTGGCTTTGTGAAGCTCTTTTCTGTAGGGACGCAAAACTCTTGGTTTCATAACCCGTTTGGGTTGTTTTCTTACTTTTGTTGTAGGAACTTCTGTCTCCACTCACCCAAGATCTCATTTCCAGACCAAGCAAGAGATTTCCAAGGTTTATTTTCAAACCTATTCATGAAGCGAATAGACATAGGCCTACTGCCATATTTTACATATTGATGGACAAGTTGAAGTTTCTATAATTTTCACTGTTCTCTTTTGTGTTTCAGAATGGATTGAAAAATTCTCCAAATGAAAATAGAAACAAATCATATCATTCCTCTTCGCTGTACGTTGATGCAGTGCACTGATTAAAATTATACAGTTTGTAGACGTACCCATTCATCCATTTTAAAGAAACATATTTAATAAGAAATCTTATAGAGAAATCGGCCTGCTAAGATTACAGAATTACATCGCCTAGCCGTATGGTAACCTCTTTATAAAGTGTTACATCAACTGTTTTGTCGACTAAATAAGCAATCCACCATGCGCAGTCCCAATGCATCTCGGTATATAGTTGAATTGACCTCTGCCAAAGACGTCAGGAAAATGCTTTGCTTTAAACGCAATCAGCCGTACCCTTGTCAGTGATGGTCAATTTCATGGATTGTTCTTGACTGTCAAAATTGTTGATTGCAACTCAAAATGACTTGCCAGAAAACACTTGCATCCCGACATGCAATCGAACTGCGGTTCGTCAATTTTTAATTAATATGTCTGATTAAAGAGCCATTCTCCCGACGATTATTAGTTTCTCACTGACAGTGGCAGTCAAATGGTGTAAACAAATCAAAGAGAAGCCAGCCTTTAGTTATCATTAAATCCTTTATGTTCATAATTTGATTCAATCCCAAGGGACGTTCGAAAATTTGCAAGCCAATCAAACGTTTCATAATGAGTTTTATTGTGCTGTAATTAATTTGGTGATTTAATTGTTTGTTTGTTTTACCATTTGGAAATCAGCGTTAGAATAATCGTAACAATGGTAAGATGCTTGGTGGTGTCTGAGATGCAATTATCATGACTTTAAACTACAGTGGAATCTGCCTAATTCAAAGACCTGTAATTCCAATATTAATCTATTTCGCACTATGATCTCTGTCCTTTGATATCGCGCATTTGTCTTCTGTCTCCGTTGTACCAAACCATGATGAGCTTATAAACAAATGGGTATTTATATACATACTTGTAATGACTGATTCTGTAGCACTCATCATAATTCTGACTTTTATATGGCATGTAATTTTATTCTTCAGGAGTCAGTCATTGAAAAGAGCCAGGGCACGAGACAGTGATGAGAAAATACCTACAGGTAAGCTCTATGGAAGAATTTGTTGTTGTGTCTTCTATAGGCAATGTAGAGTCATGGTATGCTCAAGTAAGGTGGATAGATGTCTTATTGAAGGGATCCAAAGACCAAAAGGCAGCTCTCCGCTGGAGAGAAAATCATTGTTATCATATTAATGCATAACAACTGAGATTAGATCAATGCAACTAATTTCTCATGTATCCAAGTGAAATACGAGTTTGAAATATATTACTTGATGATGATGTCGAATGGTTTACAGTGAAACCTGTCTATAATGGTCACCTCTTGGACCTAAGAAACTGACCTTTAAAGACAGGTGGTCTTTCAGTCCAGGTTGATTTCCTTAGAAAGTGTCATTTTGGGGTTATGAAGAGTGGCCTTTATACACAGGTGGCTGCTCTATAGAGGTGCCTGCTAATACAGGTTTGACTGTAGCTTGTATTGATTGATTATGATGTTGAATGGTTTACTTTGCTTAGCCATTTCACAGTTCGGCTTGCATCTTTACATTTCTATTAAATGACTTTGTCATCAGAGACAGATTTCAAAGCAATTAGCACTACTTGACATTGCACTACTTCGTCAATTTCAATTTCGATTTCACAGAGTTGATAACATCACCAACCATAAACAAGTCATGTTTCTATGGTAACAAAGAAAGGAAATCAATATCACCCAAAGAACAGTAAGTGGGAAGCACTGCATGATTATCTGTTGTTTGTGTGGAGATGGAGTATCAAGTTGCTTTCAATTGACAAAGTGTAGTCTCAATGCATTTTAGGATTTATGCTAGTTGACCTCTGCCACATGGGACGACACTACAAAATTGCTTTGTTCGATATGCATTCAACCGTACTCTTTTCTATGATGATCGATCTCAAAGATTGTTCTTGGCTGTCAAAATTGTCGATTTCAGATCAAATAACACGTGGCTGTAATATCTTAAATCTCAAAACGCATTAGGACTGTACTTGGCCAATTACGACTTTGTCCCTATAGATCGTTGAATCTTAGAGGCCATGTTTTGAACTTTATTGGTACATTGTACCGTAAGCCTAATATGCATCATAAATCTGTTAATTTGTTGACAATGTGTGTGTTGATACCAAGATGATGATGATTGACGTTCATCGCACCAAAGGTGCAAATGCGCGTTATGTAGCCTACATTGCAATAGGTTATAATTCAAAGCGGTGTTTACGGCGTATACGTAAACAAGTAATTAAGCGTGGGAAATTTAACTTTACTATTTAAAAATATAAAATTTTTAAAATAAATAAATAAATTAAATGAGATCGAGTGCTATTTACAATAAAATC
>OFHS01000477.1:0-12780 GCA_900245855.1 Calvadosia cruxmelitensis
AGGGTCACTTTGGCAGCACTTTTATGCATTTTGCAACATGATTTTGAAAATTTTTATGACAGAATTCATTTTCGTTGATCTTTTTTAGTCGAAATACGGGAGAAAATTTTTTTCACAAAATATTGTTGAAATAGGAAAATTTCGGGTGGCGTCCTACCTTAACGTGGTAATACGATCTCGCTTTCAAGCAGCCTCGAGCATTAATCAAGTAATGGGTCAAATCTGTTGTTGACACAACAGTCATACATTTTGTAAGTACTCAGCAAACACTTGGTTCGTTCTCAGAATAATCGATATTCGCATCAATGCAAGACCTGGGAAGTTTCATCACCACGTTTTCACAGCAACGTCGTCCCACGAGTCAACAAGGATTGGCAAGGAGAGTCTGCCATCCAATATTGGAGTCCATGACAACGGTTGTTGAGGGACAGCTCTTTAGTAATTTGACGATTTTAATTATGTAGTTATTTTGAGAAATATATACATTTACTTTTTGTATAGATATTCAATCGATATGTCGCTGTCCAGTATAACAATGCATTTTCATGCAGATGCCTGAGCCGTCAAAAAAGCCTCCTGCAGGCTGACTGTGGCTGAGAAACCTTCTTAGACTGTATATACGCGATTGAATATTATAGCATTACGTTTCAAAGGTCAACATTCTCGTGATATAACTTAACTGCTTGGAAGAAATCTAGCTGACTTCATCTTTCAGTGAAACATGTTGTTGTTTTAAATTATGGAATCTGCTCGTTGAAATCAGGAGAGTTGTAAGGCTATTATTACTTTCCTTTTTGCTCACATTCAGCACAATTGTCTTCTGATTTAGTTATTCATTGTCAAGTTCTACAACAACTTTTCTGCAGTTTGTGAATTTTTCTCCGGCTTACTCTTCGCTGTTTTAATCGATCAACGTGATATGCTGGGTGTATTTTCTTGTTCCGAATGAAATGTACAGTTGAGATTGTCCACTTATCGGTAAAGATCATTGCGCCATGTTGTTTATCTGATTCTTTGGAGACTCACTTTCTCCCAGTCTACATCTTGAGCTGTTTTAAGCTGTTCATTTGAATTCCTATAACCAATCCATTGACGAGGTAATTAAATTGTTGAAAGTCCAGCCAGCAGGGAAGTTGATCGATAATTTACTTCGTTCTGAAGTCACACGGAGGCTAGACAATGGGTGGGGATTGCGAATCACCTGTCGCTTCCATCACAACGCTGCTTCTGTGAAAGCGAATTCAAATGTTCTCTTTTGTTACACCTTAAATCAGGATAAATATTTAAAGAGCAGAGCACAGGCCAAGTTGATCTGCCATTGTACAAGATGATTCAACGAGCGGGCGCTTTGGTTGTTTTTCTACCGTTTTTGACACAAAGCGTATCGCAATTCGCCGTTTTGTCTGTAAAATGGTGCGCTCCTATTTGCCGAGGGATAATTGAACTTCTAGGCGTCGTTAATTAGATTAGCTTGCTACTCTCTGGCTCTTAAACGTACTCAACTACTCTTCACGAAGCGTTTTCATAGCCTGCAAGTGAACAATCGCGCGAAAGCATCGAATTGTACTCGAAGCACAACTAAGGCGCCACTTACAATTAATCATCCTCGTAAAAGAAGAATTATTTTGATTAATCAGAACAAGATGTAACAATTATAATAATATAGATATATTTATCAATTATCAAGTGTAGATAGAGTTTCTTAAATGTATAAAAATTATTCCTGCTGGTAAAGTACCAAACCACGCTTCCCATAGCATCCTTCTGCTATATTAAATACGACATTGGATTTAAAGGACTAGTGGTTTTTACTTGATGGATTAGATTACTGAAATGTGTGCGAAATCCTCTTGTAAAACGTAGTATTAAAAGGAGAAAAAACATCACAGAAATGATGTCAATTTGAATATATATATTTCTGCTAGGATCACCATCTCTGTCATACATCAGCATAATTACAAGCAAGGGAACCATAAATATTCATCATGCGAACAGAAATTTAAGTTTAAGTTTGCCACGAATTAGGATAGAATATCATGCTTCCGTTTCCTTAGAATCAGCATAATATATCTATATATTATATAGATAGATGATTGATTCCTATTGGTTAATTTACCGTTAAGGGAACTACCCTGAAAGCGTGACATATTTTATTAGACATCTTAGCTGCCAAGTCGTTACAACATCATTTGCACAACGTAAAGTGGTAGATTTTTAGCTGAGAATACAGCGATGTGTTAGACATTGGCGTTATACAGTAAATCGCGTTATCGTTAGACCGGCTTGATAAGTCATTCGTTGGCTGGACAAGGAGAATGCTTTGATGGCTCAGAATGGACTGAGGTTGTTCTTCTGTCTTTCTTCCATTTGACGCGTCGATTTTGAAACCATATTTTCACTTGTTTCTCGGTCAAGTCAAGCATTGCGGCAATTTGTATGCGTCGGAGGCGCGAGAGATATCTATTCGATTGGAACTCTTTCTCCAATTCCAATAATTGAATGCTGGTGTAGGCTGTTCGAATTCGCTTTGATTTTCCAAAGATAGATGACGGTTTAATCGTTCTTTCGTCATAATCTCTGACTAGAGAGAAAAAAGAACGATAATAGTCAGCACGGAGAGAAAGATCAGAACAGCTTCATTTCCCATAAGAATGAATGGAGAAATGCTTGTCTTACCTCCGAAAGAATGGATCATTCCTAGATTCTGCCGTTGCGCCTGCATCCTTTGCTCGTATGTGACCGTATGCATTGCCTCTCTGCCGTAAACATGCCCCGAACAGCCCCTTTGCTCTCTCAGCACCGTCGAGTAGTTCCCCTGGGTGCGCATCACCCTGACGTGGGCCATACTGTCTTCGGGACACAGTCGGCATACTTCTTGCCTTGGCCGTGCGATGCAGCATGTGCAAGATGTCTGCGGTACTGTCGGTTGGGTGAACAGCCTGGCGGGTGGGTCTTGCTGCGAGGCAATCCTTCTACTGCCTGCCTCGTGGCCATCGCCTGTCTGTCCGTAGACTGGTAATCGGATGGCACCACCACTACTGAACACGGACGGTTCTCTTGGTCCTTTAGTGGGACGCGACTTCCTCTGCATCAATGTATCGATTAGAAAAGACTTCGACATCTCTAGACGTAGAACAGTAGAACAGGCGAGTCGTCGTGTCATGTACCCTCCTGTCCTTGTATGTGGTATCAGATGGAACGTTACACTTCTGTGTAATGTGGCAGATAAGTCTCTTTCGATTGAAATCGTGGCAAGACCTGCACCCTGTTGAACGATGGCTGGTCTTGGCTGTCCCGTTGTGCAGTTTGATTCACAGCACTCTGCGGTTTGCTCTTTTAAACGCTTCGGGTCGATCTGTTTAGCGTCGGGACGCACGTGGTACCCAGTGTATCATCTCTTTCTATTGTTCACGTGTCAGATCGATTGTATTGCACAGTGCGATCCCGTTCAAGACTCGATCCGTGTTATTTGGCCATGCCGATTCGATTGCGGGATATGACAACACCGCGGGACCAACAACCACAACAGCAAACTATCGTTCAATGTAATTACAACTCGCGTGGAAGGACTACCGCATGTATCAGACACGTCAAGATCGCAGCTGCAAAACGTCATGAAAATGTTACAGCGATCATTGACAACCACTCTTCATTTATTGGTGAACCTGTTTTGCAAATCCAAAGTTGTTAAACAACCATTGAAATAGCGAACAAATGACGGTTGGACTGGCTGTGACCGCTGACAGGGAGCCGGTGGTTCTGTAGGAGCTTCCGCGGTGCGAGTGAATGACCCACCCTGCCCACAACGATTGACGATACACTAACTCCGCATTGACTCCGAGGGTGTATGTGCACCTGCGTATAGAATCCATTAAGAAGATGGAAGAGATGTCATGATTGCTGTAAAAATGTAACCTCGCGTCGACAGCCGACTCCCATCCATACTGCCAAGTGCGCAATCATTTGACGACATCAGACAATCAATTTATAAGCAGAAGAAGTCAAAACAGAAACGTTACTTCAAAGTGTGCAGCTGATAAGAACCGCTTATTAGTTTACAGTTTAATCTGAAAAGTTGATACAACGAATTAGATGTTTTGACCGCGAATATCGTTCATTAGAACAGCGTGAAAATTTAACGATTCCGATAAAATTTCTACAGTCATAGGGTTTACTTTCTTCGAATTACTATCTTCGCTATCCATCCGTCGATCTCATCAAAGGAAACTTAAATTCATTGATTAAGCTATTTCTTTACGAAACATTTCGCTAATAGTCACGTCCACTGTTAATGGAGAACACTGTGAAATCTGCAGATGCATGGAAAGCAAGTCCATCTTAGCAGATATCATTTCCTATTCGAAGCCCTTTTATTGCCGAGTAGGTTTAGCTACTGAGATTTAAGTTGACCCATGAAAACATCCTTTTATTTAGTTCAATTTCAGCTGGTTTTAACGTAATTGATGATACATTATTCATGAAAGTCGTTGTGGAGGAAACTGCACAAATAAATGGCGTACTTTGGAGCAAATGTTTAAATAAATGTTAAATCAAATTTGTTGTTAGATTTATCATTGTAGGAGCACCGTGCTTGTAATAAACAAACTCAAATGTTCGTCTTTTTAAGAACGCCGGGGAGCGAAAGAATTTAGAGAAATATTTCTAAAAATCAAACATGAATTTTCAACTAAATATCCGCTTCATACATGAAAAAAAAATCACGAAGAAGTATTTTAGGTTAGAAGCAACAATTGTTTTGAATCGAAACGAATGTCAGATTCTGGTCATAGCGACATCCTTATACATTTTATATTGAATCCTTTCCATGGATCAATTGCACCCATCACTCTATCCGCTTTCGATTGACAGCATGTATAGTCTTTTAATGTTTAGACCAGAGAAAATGACTTGAAGGCTCGAGTGTTGAGCAGGTTGTGTTTTCTTCGTATGAAAATCATGGAGACACTCTTCGACATTTTAAATCAAAAGACATGATTGGATTTTGTCTTTTGTTGATTTCTCGCAGTGAGTAACGATTAATCGTTCAGAAATAGTCAGGATTAAAGCAACGCCGCAATTGAAAGCCCAGATCAAAGCCACGACCAACCAGGTGAAAAGACGAACCATCAGTAAATTGATTACGTTGCGGCTTCCATTGACTTATAGTGTAGCGATATAAATGACACAAGTAATTACAACTGTGGATGGGTCGTCATTTCAATTAAAAAACAAGATTCATACGCATTTAAATTATGGTTTTTCGATCAACACTAAACGAACTGTGTTGAAAAGACGTGTCGATGCATAACAGGAAAATTACCAAAGAAAAAGAGAATTACGCGCTTTAAATTAAATTATGTTTTTTCGATCAATAAAAGCTGAGTTAAATAGTCGTGTTAATGCATAACAGGAAAATTACAAACATTTTGCGCCCCATCTAAAACTTGGTTAGATTTACTGTTCGAAGTTATCTTTTGGTGAAGGAGTTCAATTTTTTCTGTAATAATTCGTGGGTGAGTCTAAGTACATCAATTGTATTGAAGATTATATAAAACTGTCAACGTCGTTATTTTGACATTCTTCATAAGACAATTTTGACATGCTGTCTGTGGAAAAATGGTGACAGGAACTATAGTTCGGTGACTCTCTCTGAGTTCAATTCGGATTCTGTCACGCGTGCCCAAGCAAGACAACAGGTGCTGTGAATGTCTTAGTTGAGGAGTTATTTGTTGGATTAGTACAAGATCAAAGACAAGTCGCAAAGGAAAAGTGCTCAATTAATAAGGAATTGGTTCGTTTCACAGCATTGCAGACTCATTTTGACTTGAGTCAATGGTTTCTTTTTTGTAACACTGCCGGTCGTGCTATTCTTTTGTCATCTTTAATTCTAAAACGGATTATCTTGCCAAAAGACCTGAAGGGGCAGTTGCTAAGCTGGATACAGACCACGATCTTCATTTGATTAAAAGAAGAGCTTTATTGGAAATACGCTACTGGCCAGTAAAATGTTTGCTGCAATTCCGAGTTACAGTTTCACGCAATTAAACTTAGCTATGCATTATGCATGAGGGTTTCAATTTGGAACTGAAATGTTTCAGGATAAACTCGGTTCTTGGAAGATGAACGCAAATACTTTGCCAACACATTGCATATGGCTGATTGCTCTCAAGGAAGAAACAACTCTATTCGTATGTTTCAAAGGATGCAAACCCCATCTGGATAAACAAACAAACATATATTTGCAAACGTTTTATCCTTATCTAGAGTGAAACCTGTCTATAATGGTCACATTAGAAACCTGGGGAAAATGTCCTGTAACGACAGGTGGCCTTTCTATAGATCCGGGTTCATGATTTCTATAGAAAGTGTCATTTTGGTGTTAGGAAGAGTCGAAGGCCTTTATACCCAGGTGGCTGCTCTATAGAGGTGTCCGTTAATACAGGTTTGACTGTATTTTGAAATCTCGTATATGATATTATAAGAATGCCACCGCATATGCAGTTCTGAAAGTAACACTTACCAAGAAATAAATCCACCATACATTATTTTATTTAAAAATATATCTGTTGAATATTATTTGTAATTATGCTAATCAAAGTAAACGTCACTCCTGTCTGCACATGATCAAAATGAATTATGAAATCTATCTATCAATATCACTATGCAATCTGCATTAAAAAGCAACATGCATACCATTTAATAGTTACGAAAACTACGAGACAGCTTCTTTCGCTCTATTTCTCCAGGAAGGAAGATGATGTATAACATTTAAGGCGTGTGACCTGGGACATTGTGTTACGCAATGATAAGCATGCATGTACGCTCAATCTGCTAGACAAGTGCCGAGGAACAGTCACACTTGAACGTACTCAAGTTAATCATTTGCTATCGTCCTCATATATATTATTATCGTACATCACAGTGAATTTTAGATTTAATTTAGCTGCATTGAAAAATGTCTTCTGGGTCAGAATTTCTTTCTTGTTTTAAGTATTACAGTCAAACATGTATTAACGGCCACCTCTATAGAGAAGCCACCTGTTTATAAAGGCCACTCTTCATTACCCAAATATCATACTTTCTATAGAAATCAACCTGGATAGAAAGGCCACCTGTCTATAAAGGTCATTTTTCTCAGGTCCCAGAGGTGACCGTTATGGAGAGGTTTCACTGTACGATCTAAAGTACTCAAAATAAGAGTTGAGTCTTGCAATGAACAAAAAATCAACCTGGATAGAAAGGCCACCTGTCTATAAAGGTCATTTTTCTCAGGTCCCAGAGGTGACCGTTATGGAGAGGTTTCACTGTACGATCTAAAGTATTCAAAATAAGAATTGAGTCTTGCAATGAACAAAAATTGAGATTTGGCATAGTAATTTGTGCCCTGCAGTGTGGAAAAGTATTATTTGACTAGCTTTGGAAATGCGTCCTCTTAATACAGTACAAGATATTCTCAAAAAAAGAAGCCCCATTTTTGCAGTGTGTACTGTTCTAATCAAATAAACAGAACTTTAATTAATAAAATAAACAGAAATAACTAATTAAACAAATAACAATAAACTAATTAATATAAGCAAAACACATTGACATTGTTTCGGAAGGAATTAACATTGTGCAGGGGAACATTTCCATCGAATGATTGAACAAATGCTGTCGAGACATAGAGACGCAAGATAGAAATGCGCAGTGTCAAACTGTGGTGCTTTTCCCGCTAGGTATCGTGATGTCAGTTGGATCTAAAGGAGCTCACCCGCCCTTTGCTAGCCTTTGTATTAATTGCTGCTGGGTGTCCCCACATCCTTCTCAAAAGTTGTATAGTGGGGGTGCAGTTTATTCACCGGCAAATTGACCATGGATGAAACGGACTTGACTGGATAGCAGTACACGCGACAGTACAGAAGTTGTAATAAACAGACAGTTCGTCGACAGAAGATATCTTTAGAGTCGAATAAGACCCGATTCATTAGCTCACTGAATGGAATACAAGCCTGCTGATCCATTGATTTGTTGCAAAAATCCCTAGCTAAAGCGCTTCTTGCATAGATTATTCGATGAAGAGAGAAAGAAAGAGGGTTTAATGTTCCACATTTTTGACTTTCAAAACGAGGAAGCATTATGTGTCTATCACATCGTCACAATGTAATCCCTATAAATCTAAAGTTTTTAGCTACGTCATTTTTATCACCAGCATGTCTCATATGCAAGTAGAGTCTAGACGATATTATTGCCTGACTTCTGAATAGCGTTTTTAATTTTTTTCGCCATGTTGAGATTGGTTTCGGAAACGAGGCTTCCGATGACGTAATTTTATGACGTCACATGTGAAACTGCCGCAATGATTTGACAGTCGCTACTAGGCATGACAGAGTACTAATTGCTAATCAACTCCCAGCATACTAAAGAATGTATGAAATTAGATGTAACTGTATAATCTTCTATAAGCAACGATGCAGTCCGTTGGCAACGCCATTGTAAGCAAGAAGTTATTATGTAAATTAGTAGTTCTGAACTTCTGAAGCAAATGGGTCCTTTGAGACGTACAGTAGGCCCTGAAGAAACTGCCTCACCTGCCACTCTTCTCACTGGCCATCCCTTGGGACCGCATTATATGAAATATTGAAGCCACAGTGAAACTCCAATAACATACACTGCAGCGTTTCACAGTATCGTTGTGAAGAATTCAACACTCATTCGCCTATCAGATGATCTGATGAACCTTTTACCATACTGAAAGAATACCAATGATGGATAATCCGATTTAGAATTCGTATACCACCGCAATAAGATTGAGAGCAGGATAATTTTCCAAAAATATCACTGCCAGGGATGCAATGAATCACGCGAGAAGAAATGGCTTGATGAAAGAGGAACCTGCACAATTTCCATGCGTTTGAGTCACTGCAAGAGAATACGATCATTTCCCACGATCTATTAAAACTATTGTATCAAGTACGTACGTCTGACAGCATCACTTCAGTCGATAACAAAGGCAGGACCAACGCACACTGCAATTGTTCCTCGAGTTGGTTGCGGATAGGGCAATCAAAATATCTAATTATAATAATTATAATAATAATCAGCAATCATAATAATACTTCTCGTCATTGTTGAAAACAAACATCTGGAATCACGCCAACGACAATACATGACTTGTATAACGTAAACATATTGTTCTTTCAGATAATTAAATTATCGGTTCTACGTTGGAAAACTGTAAGTAGGAAATTATTCTTTATATTCGTTTAGCCATAACTAATCCAGTACGTCAGTTAATTGTCCCTAATTACTTTTCCGTTTGATAAGAATCTGAAACGCTCCATAGCGTTGTACAATTTTTTTCAAAATCCAATAATTTACTTCATTCAATCTGTTTAGATGAAAAATACATTTTACTTCCAGCTGCTAGATAAAAACTGAACCTTGATAAAATACATGATTCAAATAAATATTACAGTGAAAACAGACCTAATCTTATGACTATCAAAATTAATTGCTACAATATTTACATCAAAATCTAAAAATTGGCAAGCAATACCCGCTGGTAGAGACAAGCTTATCCTTTGGAACAAGTAGGAGCGAGATCTTTTCTCTCCTGTTTCCTTGATTAGGAGTTTGCCTAATCCAGACAGAAATTCCCTTGCTCCTTCACCAAATGTACCCAGAGTTTCTACTGCGATTGGTTGGACATGGTATTGGGACTCTAGGCAAAAGTATTTCTACAGTATAATATATTATAATTACACAATCAACCGTGCACGCGCATGACGCTCTGCTGTTGATAGATAGATTGATAAATTGATGATATATTTCACCCAATTTCAGGGTAGACATCATATGAATGTTTTGATATATTGAGATGCAATGAGAATGATCTATGATTAAAATTCAATGTAAATTTTTCGATGTAAATAAGAATAATTAAGACACTGATTTGACATTGGTAATATAGGATGGTATTTCTAAACAATTGAGAATGTGATATCGGTCACTGGCTTCTTCACCACACTGCTTGCAGAAACAACCAGCGACAGGAGTATGGAAAGTTGTAAAAGTATATAATAAACTATGAAATCCATGAACTGATAAACGGTTTAAAGTTCCTGTTTGGTTGCTCTGCAGATTTCCGACCATCGCTCTTCAATACAGGGGTTTCTAGGTAATGTTCTTCTCTCAACATTTTCTGGGTAGATTGATTATTATTTATTTTTCAAATTGAACAAGATTTTTATTTCAACTATAATTACATACATCGTTCAAACAAAACTCTGAAGAAGGAAAGATTGAAAACTGTATATCAATGAATATAAATATAAATAATAACTTGTAAGTTAAAAATATTGTCAATTTTACTAGAATTTCCAAAGGTTATTTGATTGATAGGAGTATACTTCAGACATACCGCATAACGATGCATACAATTATAACAGTTAGAAAGTACACATGCTTTGTTCCAATTTACAAATATGATATGAACACTCGTTTCTTGATGCCTATGAATTACATTAATTAGTTTTACTTACTTTACAAGTTCACGGACAGTGTTCTTAAAAATGATTTTATTTAGTTCTAAATTGCTACTATATTTGTTCAATAGACGTGGAGCATTGAAAGCAAAACTGCATCTCTATCTGTCCGTTTTCACTTTTAACAATTGGTATTGTGGTTTTTCTTGTTTTGTATGTATGTATGTATGTATGTATGTATGTATGTATGTATGTTTATTTGGCAAAAATATTGACAGGCAAATATAGGGAAGAATGACTTCCGCTTACACACAGCCATTGTGAGACGCTTGAGCGCAATTAATATACAATACAGTTATGTGACAAGTCAATATTATTTAGCGAAAACTTAAAAGCTTGGATTGACGTTGCTGCAACAGAGTCCTCTGATAAAGAATTCCACCAAGGGATGACGCGGTTCAGTTTTCTTGTATAAAGTCGAGACTCAACAGGCAATGGGTGAATTTTATTATGCTTATTTTTATGAAAGTATAATTATATGTTATTTCAATAAATTTCTTATTTAAATGCAAATATACAGTACAGTACATTGGATACAAATATAACTTAAAAATACAAATATGAATTAAACATACTTATTCTGGGTGAATTTTGAAATCAATCTCATAAGCCTCTCACTGTGAATCTCATTGGAAGCATCATTATTTTATTGAGTTTAAAACAACTCAAATGCCACTAAAATGTCACACGCTGAGATGACAAGAATTCAATAGGATTTAACAAAATTAATACGTCTGGCGGGCTGTTTTACAGATTAGGAATAAGTCCGACAAGCGACAAAAACCCAGAGCCCCCGTCGCTTGCTTGCTTCCCCCATTAGATCCGATAAGGCAAGTCTCACTGAGCGACAGTAAGTCGAGGCTCAGCAGCAGAACTAGCCGGGGGAAGGCGAGAAGAGGATATTTTGGAAAATGCAACTGAGTAGCAATTCTGAATGATTGGGACGCTCAGCTGAGTCCCTTGGAGAGTTTTTCTTTGCATGTATGAAGAATCTATAGAGAGAATGCATTTCCATGATCGTTGACCGTGCGCTGGCTTATGGGAAACCAGGCTATAGCCGATTACAACGGCAGTAGATCAACGCATTATATGGACGCGTTGAAAGTAGCATGAAATGGTAGACTGAGCTTGACCTAACCTAGGAAGCTGTCAATCACATTGCCCCGTCGAATATTGCATGACTTCTCGATTTACGAAGTATCTTCAAAAGGAAGAGATTGCTATACGCTGCCGCACAATTACACGATAGGAAAAGTTACATCTGTGTTATTCCAAAATGGAACAATTTACCGGAATCTTTGTTTCTACTTAAAAATAAATTTTTACTTCTATTAATCTACTAGACCTATGAGCTTATCAACCGTGTAATGTAAGTATACTGTATGATGACATGCCTTCTGTAAGAGTACATAATAGCATTGCGATGTTTTTAATATTCAATGTACAGTATCTATCAACATATATATTACATACAATACATGATTGCATTTATAGATATTTCTAGTAACGGATTAAATTTAATTTAAATTAAATCTACACCTCTGAAAGCTTTAAATAAAAGCTTCACAGTGTCCCTGACTGTATGAGAGAGAAAGAAATCCCATAAAAAGATATTTCTTAATGTGTACTGTTTGCGTCTCTGGAAGAAGTCGCATTTTGTAAATAACTGTTTTCCCACTGTACTTTAAGTGAACGAAGTCGAGTTGAATGGTGTCGTAATATGATTGATAGACGCAACATTCGCGCGCCCTCGGTCGACCGCTTAGGGAAGTTATTTAGCAAGTGCGAATCTGTTGCCAACATGACCTGGTGACGAATGATAGCGTTGCGGCGTTGCAAGCCGAAGTGATATCTCTCTTGAGGCCTTGTGATCGCCGCCAAGCTGTTTATCGGGTTCGACGCCAGACAGTGTCGGCTTTGCCTTGTCTGGTAAGGTGTGTAATGATCGCAAAGCCAAACACAGCAAGTGTCTTCAAGGCGAAGCCATCCCGTATACACCCTTGCATCATGACCAACCCAACGATATGTAGATGCCACTGCCCATTATAAATTCGTAAAAATTATAGAGGAGTAATTCAAGGGGGAAATGCTGCATGACCTACTCTTATCTTACTGCTGATGACGAGAAGCCGCGGCGGTCTACATTTAAACATTATGAAGGGGAATGCTGATGGCTCTGTTTTGGAATCCAAGTAGGGGTCAGTGATTGTTGAAATGACTTGTCAAAGGGACTGATTCTTGGAGTCGGACGAGGTGC